>OX638131.1:48195657-48450657 GCA_951804985.1 Dryomyza anilis | reverse complement strand
GTGTCTCTATTATTGTTCACATCACTATATATATTATATTTAATTTCACCCCCTTAGCAAACTCTAAAAACAAGATGTTTGCTGTTTTGTACCACCGCATCCAAAAGCTGGCCTTTTAAAATTCTGAATAAATTTACATAAATACTTGACATTGAACTAAGATCATTCCACTTTGATTAGGAATTTTTCTTCTATTTTTTAGTATATAAATCGTCATAAATTTGTATTGGTTTGAGATACATCAATAAAAACTAGTATATATCAATATGTCAGAAGTACCAACCGTGTTACAAAAATTGAGCGGTTATTTTCAACTACCACGCCTAGCTGCCATATAACATTTATAGTAAACACGCTATAACTCTGCAGATAGAAGAGGTATATTATTGAAATTTTGTCCAACATCATATAATATAAAAACAAAACGCTGTACTAAAAATTGTTGTGATCGGCTTACTTCGACATCTAGATGCCATAAAAACATGACTATAAAGTGCTACAATATGTATTTAATTTGATCTCTAAACAGAGGAAGAGCATGGTATACTATATTTTTATAATGGCCATCATCATATCTCGTATAGTACAGGAGTTATGGCCAACGATATGTTTAATTTATAAGGTAGGTAGCCGTTGCATTTTCAAAAAGGTGATCACATAGATTTGTAAATATCTCGCGTTCTATACAAGTCATATGCTCCAGTGTTACATCGAATGAAAGGTAAGGAAATATCCAATAAACATTTCTTAAAATTAGTTTACTGGTTTAAGAGACCGCTATAGAAGAGCTCAAAAAATGTAAATTTATTCGACCGAAATTTTAATCAAGAATGCATTTTGAAAATTTCGAAAATTTAAAAACCGAGATGATGCATAGTTTGTAATATTCCAAAAATAGTCTGCACATTTTTAAAGAAAATTACGTAAAATAAAAGAAATCTATGGACATATTTTGAGAACAGAAAAAATCATGTGTATTCATTGCAATTGAGTGTAAACTAAAAAAAAATCCCATTTTATTTTTATACCCTATACCCATGGGTTACATGTTATAAAATGTATTTGAGGATATTTTAGCGCCTCTTAATAGGCGTGACGTGACCGGTATGAAAAAGTATATATTTTCTTGATCAACATCACTTTCCGAGTCAATTTAGACATGACCCGCCTATACACGATAACCGGAAAACTGCTATTCCGAATGCGATGAAATTTCGTTTCAATGTATTAACGTACTCAACTACATTCCATACGTGATATGGGTTTACTTTCTGGGATACCATATCTTGTTAAGTATTCAAGATAATGTTATAAAATTTAAAATTATAGGTTATTGAGACATGCATTGAATTTTTATTTTTGTACCACTACTTCCAGAGACACAGTTCAAACTTACAATAAATGGACCAAAAATCACTTTTCTATGGTTGTTTATATTTCAATATCACTTAAAGTAGAAATGATAGAAACTCTGTTAATAGCTCGTTTTAAAGCTAATATAACAAGCTTTTAGATCAATTGAGTTGTAACTTCTAAACTTGAACATGTGGCCCGTGGTCATTATCCTTGCAATTGAGTTGTAACTTCTGAACTTGAACATGTGGCCCGTGGTCATTATCCTTGCACTTCAAAATGGATGTCCTTAAAAAGGATCATTTTAAAAATTCTGAAAAAAGTCTCATATTTTGGTGGATTTTATATAAATGTTCATGCCAAATTTCATGATAGTATTTAGATGGCATCATATTTTAAAAATTAATTTTCTAAATTTTTACATATTTTTTTTTACAGTAAAAGTTGCAATAATTCTTGGATATATATGTAACTCTGATTTCTAAAATTGCGACAGTTTTATGATATTTAATCTAGTTTTTGAGATATTGATTTTTTTACATTTTTCGAAAAATGGTATATATCTCAAAAATTAGAGAAAATTTAATGAAAATGAGGCCATTTTAGAAATAAGAGTTACAAATACATTAAAAAAAATTATTGAAAATTTTACTGTGGAAAAAAATATTTTTTTTTCAATACAAATAGAAAATTAATTTTTAAAATATGATGCCATCAAAATACCATCTTAAGATTTGGCATGAATATTTATATTAAATCAACCAAAATATGTGATATTTTTTCAGAATTTTAAAAAGGGTCCTTTTTGAAGTGCAAGGATAATGACCACGGGCCACATGTCCAAGTTTAGAAGTTACAACTTCATTGCTCTAAAAACTTGTTATATTAGCTTTAAAATTAGTGCAAAAATTCAAAATTCTACGATCATTATTTCTATTTTTGGCCGCGGCTTGTATGGGGACGACGTTGCACGGTGCGCCGCCGCTCGAAGTCTAGATTTGATAAAAAAATTCGATATTTCGGATGCTTTTTTTTCGAACGCACGAAAGAAGCTTAATTTTTGTAGGTAAGAACTATGAGTTTATTGTGAAGCTACACGCATAGAAAAAAAAACATTTACAGAACGTTTGCGGTAAAAGAATTTCATCCTCGGTATGGAAAAGTATACATATTCTGGATCAGCATAACCTACCGAGTCGATTTAGCGATGTCCGTCTGTCTGTTCGTCTGCCTGTCCGTCTGCCTGTCCGTCTGTCTGTCCCTCTGTCTGTCTGTTGAAATCACGATTACAGAAAAGAGAAAAATAGCTAGATTAATGAAACTTCTAATAAAGATTACTTATATATCTACGCTGTACAAACAGTCCTTCGTGACCTACGAACCGATAACTTATGTTCAAATACCTCATAAAATTTACATCTACGGATGAATTTTACTTTATACGAGCCAGAGTTGTTAAAGAATCCAATCCATTCTTTAATTCTTTTATACTCAAATGAATGGGAATTCAGAATGAATGCATTCATTTTTGTCAAAAGAATGGGAATTCAAACGCTTGAATTCCCAATCAGATAGCCTTCAAAATGAATCAAAGAATGCATTCATTTCAGTCTGAATTCTTTTTTGGCAAAAAAGATTTCAAAAAACAATGAATGCATTCATTTTTTGGCATTCATTTATTTTTGTAATTTGTCAGAAAAATAAGTGTTACAGTGTTGATGTAGCGAAGTACTAAAAAGAAAGTACTTAATAATACTAATTATGTATTTAATGGCATTTATTAAACAATTTAAATAAATTTATTTATTGTACTTATTAATCTAAAATTGTGCGTACGTATAGTGTTTTGAAAAAGAATACAAAATTGTCAAATTAAATTACATGTCAACGGGATTTTTTTTTAATTTCTTATTGGCAAATAATTAACATATTTTAATAATTATTAAGGGTGTGTGCGAGTTCAAATACATTGCTGACTAAGCTAAACTTTGTCGGTAATGCAACGTTTACTTTTCAATTTAGCTAACTTTCGAGCAAACTTAATTGGAAGACTTCAAACAGACATATGAAAATCGTTTGGATAACATTTCACATCACCGTGTCTATTTTATTACATTAAAAAAAATATATTAAAATATAGATATTATTTACATAAAAAAAAGATTTCTGATATCGTTTTGGGTTATTTTTATTTTACACATTATGCCCCTTTCAGTTGGTCCGGCATTTTTTTTTTGTTTCTACAAAAGTACAAACTTAACGTTTTCCCAACGTTCTTCGCAACAATTTGATCTTTGTGTTTCCTGGAATTTTCATCAATGTTTTCGACTATTGCTATGCGTAATTCGGGCGCGCTCTAGTTCAGCGCGCGAAGTCCACGAACTTATTTCGTGGATTTGTTGCGACCTAACATTTTTTCAATAATCGTTAATTTACGCAATGTCGATTCAGTTGGAAAAGTATTTTCCTGCAACAAATCACATTCGCCGCTTTCCTTTTGTCTTTTGTTGCTAGAAATATCCAAAAATGACACAGTATACTTGGGGAAAAACTGTATTAAAAATTTAATGCCCTTTAGCATGATAGTGGCGATATGTATATGTATATATTTTAATTACGCAAAAACAAAATATTTCTTTATTCATAATTAGTAATTAGTAATAATTTTTAGTACTTCGCTACTAAACAAAAATGCGCAACATCAACACTGTTGAATGAAAATTTGAGTTTCACGGAATTTACCGTATGTGTGTCGCTGACAAATAAGAGCTTCTAGTCCCACGATCTCATAATTCCCGAAAATGTTTGCCACAAACTTGTCCAATTCATTGTAATTGTTCACATATTTGTGAAAACGCAGATTTTAATAAAATATACTCTCATAATTTTCCAATAGCAATGCTATATTTTCATTAAAATGTGAATAACAACAAAAATTCCGAAAATGCGGGATTTTACGACTTTAATATTGTAACCCTTATTTTTCTGACAAATTACAAAAACCAATGAATGCCAAAAATGAATACAATCATTGTTTTTTGAAATCTTTTTTGCCAAAAAAGAATTCAGACTGAAATGAATGCATTCTTTGATGAATGCATTCGTTTTGAAGGCCATCTGCTTGGGAATTCAAGCGTTTGAATTCCCATTCTTTTGACAAAAATGAATGCATTCATTTTGCATTCCCATTCTTTTCAATTTTTTAGATGAATGCATTCCCAAAAGAATGCAATCTTTAACAACTCTGATATGAGCTTAAGTAAACTTTTTTTGACATATATATATTGCCTTTATGCTCAAATATATGAAAATAATGTTTTCTTAGTGTGGGTATCAAATAAAAGGAAATCCTTCAGCGATTCCAAGTTTATAGGTATTTTCAGGATTTGTAAACCCTGGTGACCTTATACCTTTTTAAGTGGTCGCCGCACACAATTCTCACTAACTTAATCACACCGATTATCAAAACATTCCTACTTCAAAATTTCTCATGTGATCTAACCTTCCCAAATAGTTTTTTAAATATAGTTATTAAAGCTATTTTGCTTTTTAAATAAATTCAACTATATTTTAGATTTTTTAACGATTTTGTCAAATCAATATATTTTTTGAAGTGAGTATAAAAAACTAGATATATTGTTTTATAAGTTTATAAATTTTTAAAAGTAGAATAATTTTTATAACAAGTAGAAATGTAAAGTAGAAAAGCAATTAAAGTCGTGCAGCGACATTCTCCCGCGGGTGACAGCATGTGTTGTCACTGGTCTTCAGAGGATGTAATTGATGAACAATCTTCTTGTACTCTCCGTATTGTGTCCTTACAATAGCTGACCTCGGAATACCATGAGAGCCAATATTAAGATGTTTTATTATACCTATTGGCCAATGATATCTTGGAAACTGTGTTGAACTGATTACTACGATGTCACCAACTTGAAGTCCAGCAGTTTTTTCAGTCCATTTGGTTCTCAGAGTTATAGTTGGTAGATATTCTTTCAACCATCGATTCCAAAACTGATCTACTAGAAATTGCGTAGTTCTCCATTGCCTTTGAAATTTATTTTGTGTGGTGTAAAACTCTCCAACTGGTAAATGCGAAATATTTTTCCCAATAAGTATATCGTTCGCTGTGATACTTGTTTTTGTATCTCCATCATTTATGTATGTTAGTGGTCTGCTGTTAACAATAAACTCTGCTTCTGCAAATATCGTATGCAACATCTCATCTTTGACAATTGCCCCCTTTAATATATTTTCAATTGTCCTTTTAAAACAACCAAATCATGCACTCCCACGAGCCTCCCATATGAGGTGCATATGGAGGGATAAATTTCCATTCAATGTTGATATTTGTTAAATGCTCTTGAACACGTTCATTTGACAAATATTGAATAGCCTGTGATAGTTCTTTACTTGCAGATCGAAAATGCTTCCCATTATCTGTCCATATAATTTTTACGTTACCTCTTCTTGATTCTCGACGAATTGCCAGTAAACAGGAGTCAGTAGTCAACGTGTGTGCAATTTCTACATGAATAGCTCTTGTTGATAAACATGTGAATAAGCAGCCGTACCTCTTTTCAGTTCTTCTTCCAACTTTTACCATAAATGGTCCAAAATAATCTATCCCTACTGCAGTGAATGCTTTTTGATACACCAATAATCGATCTGCGGGTAAATTACCCATCAGTGGAATAACTGCTTTGCTTTTTAAACGATTGCATTTAAAACATTTATTTAAAACTGATTTTACAGTATTTCGAATTTTTGGCATCCAGTATTTTTTACGAAGATCGTTGATAACTGCTTCCAGACCTTGGTGATTAAATTTCTTGTGATAATGCAATATTAAAAGACTAACAAACGGATGCTTTCCATCGATGCATATTGGATCTTCTATTTCTAAATAAATGGATTGATGAGTGGGTATACGATCTTGAATTCTTAGAAGGCCGTTTGAATCAATATACAGCGGATGTTTACATAATCGACCATCTTTATTTGGCTTAGACATCAAAATATTTGAAAAATCCTTAGGAAAGCAAGTTTTCTGCACAATATCAATCCAAGCATACAGACTTAATTCTAAATCATTCGGATTTAAAATATCTTTTTCGATATTTTCTTTTTTGCAGGCTTTAACAAATTTTAAAATCCATGCTGTAATTCGCAATACTTTCAAATATGTAAAATTCCATTTCATTGAAAATATATGCGTTTCTCTTAACGATATAACATTGACTATATCTGAATTAAAACCAGTTGGGAAAGTAAGATCACATGGGAAATTTTAAAGTAGGTGTAATTATGATAGTTAGGATTATCAAAATTATAGTCGGTCTAAGCCGACTATAAATACCCTACACATATGTGTGGTTACCATTCAAAGTGATATATAGGTCACCAGGGTATACGAATCCTGAAAATAACTACAAACATTCAATCGCTGAAGAATTTCCAATCATTTGATACACATATTTACAAATGGGTAGGTGTACCGAATTTCGATTTTTTTTTTGATACCACAAATGTTTTCGCCGGAAAACATTATTATCATGTATTTGAGCATGATGTCAATATATATTTGACCAAAAAAGTTTACCTAAGCACGTATACATAAAAATTGATCTTTATATGTACATTTTATATGAGGTATTTGAACATAAGTGGTCGGATCATAGGTTACAATGGACCGATCTCGCACATACAGCGTAGGTATATTAGTAATCTAAGTTATAAGTTTCATTTATCTAGCTCTTGAATTTTAAAAGTAGTAGGGATTTCAACAGACAGACAGACAAACGGACAGACAGACGGACAGACGGACATCGCTAAATCGACTCAGGAGGTCATGCTGATCAAGAATATATATACTTTTCCATACCGGAGATGCTTCCTTCTGGGTGTTACAAACGGCGTACCAAACTGAATATACCATTTCACTCTTAGTGTAGGGTATAAAAATTATTTGGTTGATCTGGAATTGTTATATTTAAATTTTGTAAAAATAATGGTCCATTAAACCAAGTAAAATTCTGCGAAAGTGGGTCCTTTAAGATTCCGCGCGTACATAGATCCGCAATATTGTCATCTGTTGATATCCAATTCCATTCGTTTACATCTGAGTTTTCACTTATTTCTAAGACGCGATTGGAAACAAATGATGGCAGTCTATTATTTTGTTTTATCCAACTTATAACAGTAGTTGAATCTGACCAAAAGTAAGATTTTGTAATTGTTAGTCCAATATGAGTTTTAACAGTTGAGTAAAGACGAACACCAAGAACAGCAGCCATTAACTCTAACTTTGGAATCGTTAGTGATTTTATTGGTGCTACTCTAGCTTTTGCAGCTACGATAACAGTTTCCGTTTTTCCAGCGAAGTACGTTTTTAAGTAAATAACTGCTGCATATGCTGATTCGCTAGCGTCACAAAAGGTGTGGAGATCAACTTTATCCGGATGTAATAACAATTTAGAGTACCAGCGATTAAATTCTACTAAATGGATGTCGTTTACATATTTCGAAAATGTTATCCATTCTTGAAAACTACGCTCAGTTATGAAATCATCCCATCCTATGCCACTTTTCCAAATTTCTTGCATTATCATTTTGCCTTTTATAGTTATGGGCGATAGAAGATCAGTAGGATCGAAAATTGACATGACAGCTTTCAGAATCTGACGCTTAGTCGGTTTCGTGATACAATTAAATATATTTTCGTACTCAGATAAAAAGTGCATGTTGAAAGTAAGCTTGTCAGAATGAGCATTCCATTTTAACCCCAAAACAGATTGATTTTGGTTTTTATCATTTATGTCGTATATATAATTTTCCGAAACTAAATTTTGAGGTACGCTTTTTAAAATCTTTGAACTATTTGATAACAAATTTCTCAACTCAAATCCTCCAGCAGCTTGAATTTTAATGACTTCGTTGACTAATTTAATGGACTCTTCTTCATTATTTCGCCCATATATAAAGTCGTCAACATAATGGAAATCTTTGATGGCCTTTACCGCATCAGGATAAGTACCAATAAATCTATCTGCATTATAGTTTTTTACATATTGCGATAAAAACGGCGACGAAGTGATGCCATACAGCATTGCTTGCATCCTGAATATTGAAGGTTCAAGTGAAGTTTTGTCTACGTTCCATAAAAAGCACTGTGCAAAAGAATCATTGTACTCAATCCGCACCTGATTGAATATTTCCCTTACATCAGCAGTAAAAGCATATTTATAGATTCTAAAATGTATTATAGTCCCCAGTAATGATGTTAGTAAATCAGGTCCTGAGTAAAGATAGTCATTAAGGCATGATTTGTTAATCTTTGCTGCGGCGTCAAAGACTACTCTAACTTTGCCAGGTTTTTTTTGGATTAATGACAGCGAAATGAGGAAGAAACCAAACTTTTTTTCCTTCAAGTTCAGCCTTGTCGACGGGTACTGCATACTCTTTATCAAATAGTTTTTTTATTTCAAGATCGTATGCGAATTCTAGATTTTCTTTACGGAGTTTCTTTCTAAGCATTTTAGTCGGTTAGAAGCCAACCAGTAAGTATCAGGAAATTCCTCCTCTGCATTTTTCCATGGTAGCTTTACTTCGAATCGAATTCCATTATATTTTCCAATATTTATCTGAATTAGATATAGTATTTATATTCTTCGAACAGACCCCAAAACTTTCTAGTCCAAAATGTCTATTTACTAAATCGAGTAAATCTCTGTCGCAAGTATTGCAAATGGAAGCAGTGATATTTTTAATGTTTTTATTAATATTTGTACACCCATGAATAGTCCAACCCAAATTAGTTTTTGACAGGATTAAAGAATCTGGATTGGGATGAATGCATTGTAATGTTACAATGAGTTTTGCATTGTTCTGACCAATAAGAATTTTTGGACTACTCCAGTTCATGTTCTTTAAATCTACGTTTGAAATATAGGGGTACTTTTGTAATAACATATTGGAATCTACCGATTGGCCTGGCAAACCAAGATTATGAACAGTTCTAATATTGTTTAGGTTAAATTTCTTTGCTTGATCCATTGTACCGGATACATCAAGGGAAACAATTCTTGAATCTGATTCATACCTGTTTATATCTCCAGTCCAGTTTATGCATAAGGGTTCGACTGGACCATCGATGCCAAGTTCCTTTGCTATACTTGAATCCATCAACGAAACATTGCTACCCTCATCAAGAAACGCAGTAGTGATCAGATATCCTTTATGACCCCATAATTTAACAGGTAACATTTTCTTGATATTTCTTGTTACAGCATTCAGAACTTTATGTAGCATTTCATGATGAAAACGATTGCAGTTGTTGATGTTACACATTTTCCTCTCAGTGCATGGCGTTGTATGTTTTTTAAGACAACAAAAACAAAGTTTGTACTGTTTTGCGTAGGTCCATCTCTGAGTAACAGAGCTAGAAATAAACTTTGGACACTTTGAAAGAATGTGGTTTTCATTTCTACATAAGGGACAGTTCAAATTCATAGTGTATGTTGGTTTTGGTTTTATATTTGTATTTACATTATTAACATTATTTGTATTTGTATTGAAATAATTTGATTTTGAGTTATTAAAGTCGTTAGAATTTACAGGTCCAATTCTAAAAAATATATCTGCGAGATTTCTTACCCATTCCTTAAATGTATTTATATTTTGACTGTCATCAACAGAATCCTTACTCAATAGATAGGTGCCCCATTGAACGACTAGGTGTTGAGGTAGTTTAGACACAAGGATTTTTATGAGCTCATTTTCGCGTCGATATTTGGCCTCAATGTTGTTTATAGCACTGATGACATTTCTAACGCTGATTTCAAAATCTTGAAATGATTGCCAGTCGTTGAAATTTGGTATTTGGTTGGCTTTGTTCAAAATTTCCTGTGCCATTTCTTCGCTTCTTCCGTATACGCTTGATAAAATGTCAATAATCTCATTTGGATTACGGGATGTGATTAGTAACATTTCAACATATTTTCTAGCATTACCTTTTAATGAATTGTTGAGTCTAAGTATGTTCTCATCATCAGTAAAACAGCACAAAGTGGTTGACAAGTTGAACTCTGCTAAAAAAGCGGGCCATTCGAACTTACATGATCCATCGAAGTTTCTTAGAGAGTTGCCGATACTTTGTCTTGAGAGCATTTTCTTTATATCCGCTGATAAATTCGTCTCAACTGGTGGCTCTTCACATATTGAAGCTGATGGAACTTGATATTGCTGAAGTACTACTTGGGGGACTTGCACAGATACAGGAAGTTCCGGAAATTCTTTCGGGTTCAATGTAGTTTTCTTGAGTTCAATTAACGCATGGTTTTTCTTGATTTTAATCTCTAATATTTTAATTTTATGAAGATTTTCTGGTTCTAAAATTTGAACTTCTTCGAGGTCATATTGTAGCTCGACCAAAATTTTCTTGTGTTCAAATATTTCTTTTTCGGTGTAATTTTCCAAATTGCAAGATGTAACCATTGTGCTCGAGCTTTGGGTGAGAAGTGGTGCGGCATTCGATGAAAGAAGTGGAGTGTCAACTGATGCATTTTGTACAACAGTTTCCCCACTGCTCTGCTGATCACTTTGGTGAATTGATAATTCTTCGTCAATTAATTCAATACATTCAGCTGCTCTTATGGAGAAGAAGACATCTAACAAATCTTCGACTGGAGTATCGCTAGCTGCATTAGAGCAAACAAAATTTTGAAGAAGATCCACAATTTCAGATGAAGTGATTTCGCGTTTTATCTGCTCTAACCTTTTTGCATACTTCTCGCTATTTTTGCAGAATGGAAATCCTTTAAATTGTAATATATTTATTTTTACGACGTTTTCACGTGCCTTTGTTCCGAAGAGAACATAATGCAAATTTTGCAGTGCAGATACTGTCGTATATATTCAACGGTTCGAAGGACCAAAATATTAAAGCTATTTTGCTTTTTAAATAAATTCAACTATATTTTAGATTTTTTAACGATTTTGTCAAATCAATATATTTTTTGAAGTGAGTATAAAAAACTAGATAAGTTTATTGTTTTATAAGTTTATAAATTTTTAAAAGTAGAATAATTTTTATAACAAGTAGAAATGTAAAGTAGAAAAGCAATTAAAGTCGTGCAGCGACAAGTTATTCATATTAATAATAATAATAAATATTATCATATAATTCATCATTATGATATTTAAACATTAAAGTTTTTTTCATAATTTAAATTTGAGCCGGAACAAATTTTATACGCAAAACAAAAACAAATTTGAGCTAGATAGATTTATCGAGCTCAAATTGTTTTTGTTTTGCGTACAAAATTTGTGCCGGCTCAAATTTAAATTATGAAAAAAACACAGCTAATATGTATGTTGCAATTTAATAATTTATTCACCGATAACATATTATTGTACATCAAAATGAATTGTACAATATTAATGGACAGTGGTCGAATGGAAGTGTACTGGCTTTGCAATCTGAAGGAAGAGAGTTCAATTCACCGCGCGGACAATCATGTTTTTTTGTTTCAATTTTAAAATGATCCTTCGTTTCGATTTGTACAACTCTGCTCTTAGTAAGTCAGGAGTTAGCATTTTTAAAATTTTAGTAATACGGGAAGTGCCACGCCCCATTGTCCAATTCCGTCCACATTCTACGTGACGATTACAATGTTTAATATAATCTTTTGTTTCGATTTTTATAACTCTGCTCTTAGTAAGTAAAAAGTTATAAACATTTTTAAGTTTTGGTTATATGAGAGATTCCACGCCCCGTTGTGCAATCCCGCCCATATTCTACGTGACGATTGCAGTTTTAAATATGAAAATTTGTCATTTCTTTTCATTTTTTTAACTCAACTCATAGTATGTCAGGAGTTATAGCAATTTTAAAGTTTTTGCTACATGGGAGGTGTCACGCCCTTTAATCCAATCCCGCTCACATTATACGTGACAATTGGAGTTTGTAATATTAACCTTAGTTTCGATTTATATAACTTTACTCTTAGTAAATCAGGAGTAATAACATTTTTATAGTTTTAGTCATATGGAAAGGCACACGCCCTTTTGTCCAATTCCGGCCACATTTGTAAAAAGATAAACAACTACAATATACATACGTCACTGAGCCAAATTTCATGACTGTGCTTATCTTAATTACACCGATATGTTTAATTAAAATTTCAATTTTGGCACGCCCATTTGTGTACCTTAGGAGGCGAATTTCCAAAAATCCCTTCGTAGTGAGCGCTTACGTCGAGAAATGAACACCCTGTCAAAATTTCAAGTTCCTAGGGTCAAATTTAGATTTTCCGCCTTTTTCTTGTGGGTTTTCCGACTTTTATTTTATAAATAAATAAAAAATTAATAATTAATAATTAATAAATAATAATTACTGAAAAAAATTCTAAAAAAAAAAAAAAAAATAATAATGATTAAAATAAAACTAAAAATATATTTTTTTTAAATTTTTAACTTAAAAAAGAAATGAAAAACTCGTCTGGACCTAATGAAACCCGGGTTTGGTCAAAATAAATCCACAAACGAAGTTCTTTTGTCTAATTTTTCGTTTGCGTGGAACGTTTTTTCCTATGCGTGTATAAGAAAATTATTGAATTATTAGCTAGCAAATTCAAAAATATAATCTAGCATATTTTTGAAGAAAAGAGAAGGCTTTCCAAAATTTAAACAAATTGTCAGAGCATTTGATTTGGGTTGAAATTAACGAGAACCAGTTGGGGAAGGTTAGATCACATGGGAAATTTTAAAGTAGGGACATTTTATAGTAGGTGTTATTATGATAGTTAGAATTATCAAAATTAAAGTCGGTCTAAGCCGACTATAAATACCCTACACATATGTGTGGTTATCATTCAAAGTGGTATATAGGTCACCAGGGTATACGAATCCTACAAACTTTCAATCGCTGAAGAATGTCCATTCATTTTATACCCATATTTACAAATGGGTAGGTGTACCGAATTTTGATTTTTTTTTTTGGAACCACAAATTGTTTCGGCGGAATACTTTATTTTCATGTGTTTGAGAATGATGTCAATAAGTATATATTTGACCAACAAGTTTACAGTAAAATTGATCTGTAGATGTACATTTTATATGAGGTATTTGAATATAAGTGGTCGGATCACAGGCCAATTTTTCGCACTTACAGCGTAGGTATATAAGTAATTTAAATTATGAGTTTCATTCATCTATCTCTTCAATTTTTTAAGTAGTAGGGATTTCAACAGACAGACAGACGGCTCAGGAGGAGTCATTAGGTCATGCTGATCAAAAATATATCGTCGTTGTAGAACTAAAAGTCACCAACTACATTTTTATGAAAATCTGAAATTTCAATTTTGTTAGTAATTATTACGAAAAGTAATTGATACATTTTTAAAGTAAAAATACCAATTGATAGATTCATGTTTTCTGATCATTTGGTTCAAATATTGAGCTAATCGATCAGAAATTGAAAGATATATAAAGAATTTTGTAAATGAATAACTGGCATTTTGAAAATGTAGTTGGTGACTTTTCGTTCTACAACGACGATATATACTTTTACATACCGAAGATGCTTCCACATGGGTGTTACAAACGGCATACCAAACTGAATATACCCTTTCACTCTTAGTGTAGGGTATATAATGGCGTGATATTAATTTTCCATTATTTATATATGTTCCCATCATATGTAGTTTTTTTTTTAATTTTTTTATCTTACCTTTAATTTGCAACCTTTGCAAAAATATGTTTTTCTATAAAATCACTAAATATTTGATTCAAAACCTTTATTTTCAATCACTACGTACCATCCGTGTGGCATATTTGTAATTAATTTATTGCTAACATTTTTTTGAACCGTCCCAATTCCAATTTTGCCATTTCATCACTATCAGCAAAAATTCCCAATTTATTCCGTATAATCTTCATTTTAAGTGCCCCCCAAATTGTATATGGAATTTAGGTCTGAAGGCCAGTTAATAAGTCAACCATTTGGATCTTTTTTTGTACCACGACCCGTAAGTTTAGAATCATTAACCTGTTGAAAAATACACGTACGAGGCAGGTTATCATCAGCTAATGGTTATATTACGGTGTTTAGTATGGTTCAATGGGTGTAATTTTAGACCACGATTTAGCACCTGAAAGCATAATGCTTCCGCCAGTGAATGAATGGGACCTTTAAAACGTTTTTATTGGATTGTTTTCTTGTTTGTCTGTTCGGTACAAATTTTGTAATTGATTTTAAACTACCTTCGTGATGAGCTACAGACTTGAGATTTTAAATATTGCCTCGAACTGGATGACAATGAAATGGTGAGACAGTTTGGCATGGGTTCTTCAGAACTGTATCGCCAAACTTATATTATTATAATAAGGATTTTCGAGATCATTTGTTATTGTCTCTTAAGAAGTCTTGACTGTTACAATAATTTTAGGTTTAATTTTAGGACTGATTTAAGTTTCTAAGTGAGTCTTAATTAAACGAGTGTAGGGTATAAAAATTATCGAAATTATGTTCTATAGAAAAATGTGTATTGGGATTGTTGAAATCTATTTCAGCAGAAGAGTGGTGCTGGAGTTCAATTACCTTACTGTCGTATTCGTACAATGTCATACCAATACCATGAAACTGTGAATACGCTAAATATAATAGTTTGGCACTACAGTACTGAATAACGTAGGCCGAGCTCTCTCACCGTTTCGAGCTGTGCATGTTATATTTGTACTCGAAGTGGTTGGACCTATAGTTTAATGTCGAATTCGAACGGCGGGTTGTTAGCCCCAGTCCAGGCTTGAACATGGTACGTTTCGGCTCGCAGTCCAACGCTACCGCGGCATACATGTTGGATAACAATTAGATGTGTTCAGTGTAAATGTGTCATACCTTAATTAAAACTTATTAATAATAAGCTATTTTTATGACAAACGAGTTGGGAAAGTTAGGTCACATGGGCGGACTTTTATAGTCGGTCGGGCCCGACTATGGAATACCCTACATCTTTGGTGAGATATTTAATTGTATACCTTAATTTTAAAGTTTTTAATTATGCTGAACCACCATCAGAATATTATACACATATCAGAAATTTGCGTCTTATATCCCCCCATAATTTAAAAAATTGATATAAAAGTATAAAAAACTAATACAAAAAATTAGAAAAATGTAATTGGGCAGACCACGCCTATATTTAAAATTTTGTAAAGCTAATATTTCATAGATTTGATTTTTATAATTTACGGTTCAAATTTCCACTATTAAAACCCCGCGAAATAATGAAAAAAAGGTGGGCATATTTTCGTATGAATTATAACAAAATTTTATAACTATATCTTGAATACTTTTCGAGTTATTAGTTCCTAAAGAGTTATAGTGACTTGTATGGGAGGTGAGCGTGTCCGTTGACCTATTTGGCTCCTGTTCAAACTCAGTTTCTACTTTTGGATAAAATATATTGAGACGAAATTTCATCGCATTCTGATCAGTATTTCTCAAGTTTTTCTGTATTCTGACAGCAAGACGGACAGACAGACAGACGGACATGGCTAAACTCACTCGGGTAGTGATGCTGATCAAGAATATATATACTTTTCCTTACCGGACACGCCTCCTAAGGGGCGTTACAATATATGCACAAAGTTAATATACCCTGTACATCATAGGTGTAGGGTATAAAAAGAAATACACTGTAATGTCCAAAATATTATAGTTTCTAAATTGTCAGAAATCATGAGATAGCCCAGTTAAAACATGAATAATAAATAACTAGATTATTTTTATGAACAATATGTCAACACTACAAGCAAGCCTAAGATAAAAACAAAATAAAAGAATGAATTAAAATTCAATAATTCATATGAAAATTCAAATAATAGTAAATATTAGGAAAAACTGAAAATATGCAAAAACATGCATATATTGCAAAATATTCAAATATATGAACTAACATTTGAATGACACTTTAAAGGGAATTGCTTGATTCGTAATTATTTTGTTAATTGTCTAAAGATGTGTAGAAAAAACATTTTAAACTCATTTCGACAGGTCATCAATGATAAATCGAGGACATTAGAAAATTTGTCATTGATGAATATGTCTACAACAATTTCATAAATGACATTTCATTAAAGACGTCATACACATGTCATATATACATATATCAATGACATTATGAAAATCTGTCATTGATGAAATGTTATTAATAACGTCATTGATAAAAATTAATGACATGCATGACTTCGTTAATGCTACATCATGCATGAATCAGTGGACATTTGTATCAAAATGTCAACAATACTTTGCAGGGTGAAAATGCTATCGGTCATCGATGTTTCTGACCTGCCATAGGGAAATCATTGGTGACATTCGCTGCTGGGTTAGTGTGAACAAAGTTATGTCTATTGCAATAAATAAATATCACTTGAGGATCTTAATTATATTTATTGTATATTCTTTGTTGAATGAGTAAAGCACCAGTAAAAATCATCTACGCATACAAAGTTGTTGACATCAATGGACAATGTCTCCTTCATCTCATTCTGTGCACAAAGCAATTGGTATTAAACAATTTATTTCACACCGGAAATGTGAGTTATAATAAATCTTTTTATCATTAATACAAACATATTTTTCAATTAACATTTTTTTCTCACTGCATGGAAATTATGAGTGACACATTTCTTCAGGTTTTCACTCACATACGTAATACAATTGTATGCTGTATATTAGACTGATTCAAATTTGTATGAAAATTTAGAAATAATTTTCCTTTATCTCTGCGTCGACTTTCTGAAACTAAGACCTCTAAAACTATGAACAAGCCTTTAAAAGTAAAAAACATTATTATTGACATTTTTGAACTTTTAAATACAATTATCAATTAAATTATTATTGCTTCACACATAAAAATTTATTTCACTAGATTTTCCTTTTTACTTAACTTTAAATCATTTACTTAAATTATGGTTTTTAAAATTTAGTTTACCGTTACAATAGCTTACCAAACACAAAAAATTTTGACTTTTTCTTACTATAGTAATTTTAACTGTCGATTTGTTTCTAATTTTGTTCTCATTCTACTCCAATCGGAGTAGATCTACTCCATTTCATTTCTATTTTTAAATTTACTCCTCTACTCCGGTAGTAGCATTTTCCATTCTAATCATTTTCTACTCCCTTTTACTGAAATTTACTCCCTTTGCAACAATTGCTTAAGTTTTTGTAATTTGATGAGAACAATTTCTTGCGCTCAAAAAAAATTTGTCAATATTATAATACTCATAATAATTATGATCAATTATCTGTAAAATAAATCTAATATTTTTGCCATGGTCTTTAAATTGTAGAAGTTATAACTAAATATACACGTGTATACATTTTTTAAATGAAATTTTTAAAACACCATGTATTTCATAGTGTGTCCCAGATACACCTCAACTCTAGGAATGACCATTCTGTATACATCAGCATTATAGAAAATACAAAAAATCAGGAATGAATAAAAATTTGAATCATTGACATATTGAAATCAAAAAATAAGATAATACAATGAACATTACACTTTATATAAAATAATGTTTATTACACTTAATATAAAAACATCCATTAAACTGTGATATTTAAAAATAAATTGCATCGATTTTTTATTTATATTTATCTTAAAATACTCGGGAGGGATGTCCGAAACATTTTTAATTTGGGGTGGGCATCGACTTTTGGGTTGGCTAGGGTGCATAAATAGTTTTACTATCTACTAATAAGGCGATATTTTAAAAGATAAGTGTGGCATATCACTCCAAATTCGTTAGAAAAAAATAAAGAAAATGTCGACTGTTAAAATTACTATAGTAAGAAAAAGTCAACATTTTTTTGTGTTTGGCAAGCCATGAAACTGTAACGGAAAAGTAAAAATAAATAAATTTAAATACCATAATATAAGTAAATGATAAAAAAGAAAATTTAGTGATAAATTTTTTATTCTTGAAGCAATAATAATTTAATTGAAAATTGTCATTAAATGTTAAAAAATGTCGTTTAAGCTCATTGCGCAACATCACAGTCTACTGTATATATTACATACTGGTTCGTTAAGCTTTACATTCATCTGTTGCGGAGTATTTCAGTGTTCTCAATTACGCGTTTCCAATCAATGTATTTGATTTTAGCAGGGACACTTTTTAATACAATTATTTACGATTTTTTTTTGTTAATTTGGTAACTCAAAAAAATTTCTTTGACAATCAAAATAAAATAAATTTAAAAAATTCGTGTTAACGCATAAAAATAGTGAACTGAATATCGACCGAAACAGTTTTTTTATAAGAAACCATGGGACCTTTTAGTCAATTTTTTTTTCGATCATATATGTTGCGCAGAGTACTGTCTTTTTTTTATTCTTGGTGCATTTTTCGCATTATCCAAAAAAATACTTGTTGAAACTCGTTGCGACGGTCAGTTATTGATTTTTGTAGGGTACGAGAGGATCAAAATGCAAAAATATGTTTTTTGTTTCGTAACTTTAAAATCATTTAAGAGGGCGTGACAATTTTTAATTTTATTTGATGACAATAGCTAGAAAGCTATCGTCGTGTTTGACGTCGAAATCTTGCGTTGGCGACATACAGTATACGCACAATTTGACTTCTTACGTTGTGTCGTGTCGTTGAAAGATGCTGTGCTATACAGCATACAAAAAACTTCCTCACACGAAAGTCAGCTAAATTCTGGTCGATTTTTGTCGATCGACGACATGCAGCATAAGGTAACAAAAGTGTAAGTGTAACAAAAGTGTCGTAAAGTTTTATTTGAATTTAAGAAATTTAAACATTTGTTTTTTCAATTCATTACACTAAACAAAAATGAATGTTTATAATGTAATTGTGGAATGCGTTCATTTATCTATGTTCAATGCCTATAGTTGCTATTGTTCTTGCACATATAGATATATATGTATATATATATATATATATATATATATATATATATATATATATATATATATATATATATATATATATATATATCAGGGCTATATATCATGTATATCATCATGTATATATCAGGGCTAGGAGCTGAAATTCTATTCTCTGCGGAAAAACTGGATAATCGGAAAAATCGAAATTTGTGTGTTTGTATGAGAATGCATTAAGTACACCATCAATTGGAATTGTATTTTAATAATGAGGATTCGTTTATATAGCCACTACGGATAGATTATACAAAGGGGAGTGGCACTTCCCATACAACCAAACTTTATTAAATAATATTACTCCTGACTTCCTAAGAAGAGATTTTAATAATGTGACGCGATGTTTTTCCCTTAAGACTTTTTTCACATGTCGAAGATGTAAGTAAGAGCATTTTAGTTTGTAGCATTACAAATTATCTGAATATAAGAAACTGCATATTTCTGCAAAAGTTGTTATATTCCAAAACTCCATGATATCTTTCTGATAAGCTACGTCTTAGCGTTTCAAATAAAAGCCTCAATTCTATTTTGCCAAAATTATTTATTAACGTCTTAAATCTACTATAAGTAACCAGACATCTAATTTCTCTTTAAATATGTTAAATTATAAGTACAATTTTTGCATTATTTTTAATTTTTTATTTTTATTTATTTATTTAATTTTATTCAACATTTAAAGCTTAAAAGCCTAACAATGTAGTTTGTATATTAATAATAGGCAGAAAAATAATAAAATATAAAACTTAAATATATCTGTATTTTTATTTAAAATGATAACTCTCTCCAGGAACTTTCACCCTTGATAATCCTAAATGTTCATTAACAATTGCAAGCAACATATTTTTAATTGATCCAATAAATTGCATATATACCACAGCATAAATATTTTTATTTATATTTATTGCATGTTGGCATAAACTGTAAAAACTTCCCTAAGGCGTGGGAGTGATAATGAGAAATGGCGAAAGCTATTTGGAATTATATAATTCCACAGTCTACATATACGCACATGAAATGATCTTTCCATAATAGAGTAGCGGTATTTTGGAAATGTCAAACTTCTAGTTCTAGATGAATTCGCAAAATTAAAACGATTTATTATATATGTAGGTGTCATCTTTTTCATGCACCTATAAAAAAACATCAATGCACGTAATGAAGTGTAGTTGAAAAAGCTACATCCCAAGAACATTAGCACATAGGAAGAAGTGTGATCTCTTAATCTAAGTCCATAAATAAAACGAATTACTCTATTAAAGCATTTTTTAGTCTATCTAAGTTCAACAAGTTAGCACCCGATATAATTTCTAGACCATAGTTGAAAAATGGCATTAAAAGCGCATTGGCCAACCTACACCTCACGTCCATCGACAAGCGGTATCCCAGACTGTAAAATTTACGTAACGAAAAATTAACCCTCGCGATGGTAGTATCGATATGAAATCTAAAACTCAGGTCATTGTCAATTACAATACCCAGCGACTTGCAAGAATTAACAAAATTTATATTTATGTCATTTATTTTAATTAAAGGTCTTTCAACAATGTTTGAAGGAAACAATAACGCTATTGTTTTGTGTGGGTTTAAATTAATAACATTATCTTTAGACCATTGTAATATTCTAGTTAAGTCACTATTTATATGTAATTCAAACATGCTTTTATTCGATGTAGTGTCAGATGTTAATAGTTGAACATCATCCGCATATATATACAACTTCGAAAAAAACTACAGACTTAGTTAAATCATTGATGTAGCACATAAAAAGCAAGGGGCCTAATATGGAGCCTTGAGGCACACCATAGATGAGAGAACGGACAGAGGAAATATTATTTCCCATAGAAACAAATTGGGATCTGTTTCAGAGGAATGACATAATTAATTTGCAAGCCACGTTTGCAAATTTATATTGCGTCCAGCAATCCAGCAATGTTAATACTGAAGTTACTTTATTATCCATGTTAATACGCAAATCCTCTGTGATATCAAGAAGTAAAGAAGTCGTGCTATGTTTTTTACGAAATCCAGATTGACATGGCGACAATAATTTTTCTTTATCCAAAAAAATAGTGATTTGATCTCTTATCAAGAATTCGCACACTTTAGATAAAGCGAATAAAACACTGATGATCGGTAATCAGACAAACAGTTTGCATTTTTAACCTTTCCTATAGGCACAACTCTTGCAAGTTTCCATGCTGACAGAAAAATAGAAGTCGTAAAAATTGTGTTAACTAAATGCAGACATTGAGTTGACATGTATGGGAATAGTATTTGTAAAAATTTTAGTGGAATTTATCCGAGCCTAGAGCATTAGATTTAAGAGACGCAAAGGCACATAATAATTCATTATCATCCACAGATCTTAATGAAAAAGAGTTATTAACATCAACAATATTATTATAATTTGGACAAGTTGAGTTCACGTCTAAGATAGAGTTTGCAGTACTAATACATTTATTAGTTGCACCAATTTCTTTAAACTTCTTCCATAAGCATGCTGTCGAACAATCCTTAAAATAATTCCTCGAATTCATGTCTCTGTATTTGCGTATAACTCTTTTCGCTCTGTTTCTGTATCTTTTGAAAGTTGCAAGATTGCAGTCTGTCCTATTTTCAAGTAGAGCTCTTAGTGCCATGTCCCTGAGATTACATGCGTTAACTACTTCAGGATACCGTTTAAAGCTTTTTCTGGCTTTTTTAATTCGAATTGTTCTAAGAGAAACATTTGCATCAAAAACTTCACGTATACAGCTGTTAAGAAGCACAAGTTGTTTGTTCACGTCTGAGGAACCATAGAACTCACTAAAATTAGTTAGATTTATCATATTGCTAACTTTTTCAATTCTATAGCATTATAGTCTCTGAACGACACAAATTGAGCAACTGGAGCGACAAAAATGTCAATGCTAATGAATATAAACGCATGTCGATATAAACCTGGGCACTGAAATTGACTGCTAGTTATAACATTACTGTCATTTGACACAACAAAAAAATCTATTAAAGAATATGAATTATGAAAAAGATCAAAATGAGTCCTACTATTATGCACTAGAAACATATTACTTCTGTTAAATAAGAATTGAACATCTACTTTTTTAGCCTCATTTAATAAATTATAATTAAAATCGCCCATCACACAAACTGTTTCGTATCGGGATGATATATACTCAATTATATCCTCCCAAGAGGAAAAATCCCCATGTTGCAGGTAAACTACCCCCACAACTACTAACTGCCCTGCTACATTAACTTCCAAAAATAACGCTTCAACAATTACAAAAAACTTATTGATAATAGTATACAAGAAATCAACACAGTTCATTTCAAAAATATACTTTAATGATGCTTAACACCACCGGTATATTACATATTGGCAGAAAAGATAACTTATATGTTTAAAAAGATTCATTATTTAAAGTTATAGTATGAAATGATGAATTATATTAATATGTTTGCCACAAAAGGCTAAAAACTATGCGAGAAAAAGTTATAATTATATAATTACAGCTTCAGCAATAATAGACTTTTAACTTAAAGGTATATAAAATATTCATGTTTAATTCAGTTGTATTAATTTAGAAATGATAAATAATTAATTATGTATTTGCCACAATGTAACAATTAGTGTAACAATATGTGTAACAATATGTGTAACAATATGTGTAACAATATGTGTAACAATATCTGTAACAATATGTGTAACAATATGTGTAATAATGTGTGTAACAATATGTGTAACAATATGTGTAACAATATGTGTAACAATATGTGTAACAATATGTATAACAATATGTGTAACAATATGTGTAACAATATGTGTAACAATATGTGTAAAAATATTTGTAAGAATATGTGTGAAGAAAAAAAATAATGATTTTATAATTATAACTTCAGCAAGTGACTTTCAGCCATCGATGACAACAGCATCCGCAACAGCACAGCAACAAGTATTATCCGCATCATCCACAGAATCAATCGATAAATCTGCCAATGCAGCATATTCTGCAATCGACGTAAGATGTGCATAAGGCCCTTCTTGGATCGCCCCTGTAGTTGTAGGTGTACCAGCCAGCCCTCGAGTAATTTCAGCAACACTTTGTTCATCGTTCTGAATTGACATACTAATTTCTGCGATTTCATCGGTACTGCCTCCAGCCGCAGACAGCAAGCGGAGACAATCTCGTATCAACATGGTAGACTCCTTTCCATCAAGCGTGTGCACCACAGCCTTTGGAACATTGCCGTTTAGAAATTTGAAGCCTCGAATTTTGTTTGCTTTTTTTAAACGTCGACAAACATAATTTAGTCGAGCTGCTTCCTGGGACAGATTTTCGTTTAGATATATTCTTGAGTCAATATCAGAGTTTATGACCTGAGGTATACGCAGATTACGTTTAGCAATGTATGCCTTCATAATACAGTCTCTTAGTTTAATTGACACCATCTTCACCACAAAAGACTTTCTATTTTTAAACCAGTAGCAGTAGTCTATATATACCACCTTAACTCCCAAAACGTCAGCGATTTTACAAACAACCTCCTTGTTTCTGTCGGTATGCCTTGCACCAAAAAATTTGGTCTGTTTAGACGGCGAGCTGTTTCACGCGTTTGGTTACCACCACAACAACCTCAACGCTCTGCAAACACTTCTTTATGTCGGCGCGGATCTCTGCTAGCTGCGTAGCATGCTCTTTTTATAAATTGTCGCAAAATGACTGTAGTTTCTCTTGAATGTTTAGGAGACCTGTCTTTAATTGTTCATCAAGGTGCTCTCCAATATCTTGATTGACAGTGTATGGCTTTTTAGAGCAAGCTGCACACTTCCACAAAACAGTTTTACAGGACGCAATTAAGTCGTAAACCTCTGATGCTACTTTGCTGCAGCCTTTGTGGTACCAATATCCGCATACTCCACACCGAATAGCAGCTACGTTCTTCGCAACACTTTTTTTGCACGATGGACAATTTTTGTACGGCATGTTTTGAGGTTATATTAACTCAATAACAAAATTTTCCAATTTGTGGTGTTTGAATCTTGCCGATAGTTATTAATTAAGATACAGCACTATTTTTGCGTGAGCACTCTTATTAAACAAGATTATTTTCGCTAGAAAATGTAATAAAATACCGGCGACGTTTAACTACTTCTACTCATCTGCCATAGAGTTGCCAGATCAGCCACTTTGGCAATTTAAAAGGTATTAAGGGAGTCGCTCCAAAAAGTACTTTCCCGTCAGCTTCTAAGAGAAGCGAACGGAGCAGTACATCTCCATTCGCTTCTACTGCAGTGTTGTGGAACCACTTTAAGTACTCTATTTAAATTTCTCTCTTTACTGGTTGAACAATTTTTCTCTCGGTTCCAAAAGACGTAACGTCCGATGGAATGACTTTTGGAACTATTTCTAAAAATGGTTCCCATGGAACTTTTGGAACTACTTCTTAAAATGGTTCCCATGGAATGACTTTTGAAACTACTTCTTAAAATGGTTTCCATGGAACTACTTCTTAAAATGGTTCCCATGGAATGCCTTTTTTAACACACTCCACATATTGTTTCCATAGAATACAAATACAATAAATAAAATTGTTTATTTAATTTTTATAAAACTAATATAATCAGGAATTTTTAAACTTTAAAGTATATTAAAAAATTAAATATTTTTATGAACATATTTGCTCCTGAACTTTTCGATTTTTGAGGTTCAAGCATCTGAGCAATCGACACTACCTGTAGTATAAACATGTTAAACTATATTTTTAATTTAAATAAAAAAGTATTTACTAAATATTTTTTATATCCTATGGACACACATGTTTTTAATTGAATTGTTGATTTATAATACGCAGCTAACTTTATTTTCTTTAAAAAAATATTTCACAGAAGTTTGAAATATTTTGTATATTATCAATTATATACTAAAAGAAGCGAGCGTAGAATGAATCGGAACCCAATGTGAAGTTGTTATCGTTGCTACGAAAACAACTTGCATGTAATGAATCCATTCAAACTGTTTGCATCGTTTATTATTTTAATGAAACATTTAGAATGAAAATGATGTCATTATGACGTCAAATCGACAATAGTAGTCGACAACTACGATCGGAATCACATACAGAAACGAGCTACAGTTTTTAAAGGTCGCTTAAAAATTTCTTAACCATTTGTTTTATTTACATTTTTTTATATACTGAAAAATTTAAATACATTACAATACTTTCATATTATGGAACTTATTTCATTTTTTTTAACATTTTTTAGTTTCAAAAATGCTTTCAATAATTTAAAAAATGTTTCGTTTACATTAGTTACGTTAAGTTACACATTTTATGTCATTAGATAAAATGTTCTTAAACGATGCAGATATTAAAATTGAAAATATATAAATTAAGTGTTTTATTTAATTCGTGTTGTTTTTTTAGTACTCCAATATATATAGTACTCCAGATTCAGTTCAGCTCACGTGATTCAATTATATTGTTTTTCAAATCATCTGATCTGTCTTTTGAAGCGGCTAGTGACATTTCTCTTTGAAAAACTAAATAAAAGTGAACTATAGGTGCCCGTTATCAAGGTAATAATGGCTATTACAATTGACATAAAATTCCATTTATGTTATCACTCATTGACAGAAAATAGTGAGTGATGAAATTTATTTGAGGAGCAAGCAAATACCTAATTAATGACTATTTCATAGCGAGAAATAAGCGAGAAATAAGGCTTCGGGAATTTACTATTATAATAGTTGGTAAATTTTTGCCAACTATAAAGTAGTGAACAACCATAATTTTTTTTAAATACATGTTATATACAAAAAATCTATTTACTTTAAACTAGCTTATGATAAACTTCATCTTCGTCACGAAAAATAGTTCCAAATCTGCCATTAATTAAAATAAAATGTTTAATATATATTACAACTACAGCCGCGTCCATACAATATTATAAATTTAATTTTGATAAGTGTCGCATTTTTTATTTTTGTTCATGTCAAATTTTCAAAAATTTCAGTTCAGTTGCTCAGAAGCATTCGTTGACGACGGATGTATATTTAACCCATTAAAGCCTGCCGAATCAGATACACACCAGATGATTATGCAGTGCAATTTTCCCCATCATGTTTTCCTATAATGCGTACATTAGATGCTAAGAATTTTGTTTGATTTTGCATCTAGCACCACTACATTAAATATGTATGAAATTGTATATCTCTGCGTGCAATTCCCTCCATTTTAATCAAATATTTCATAAACAAATTTTAAAAAATATTCCGACAAATTTCAGTAAGATAAAGTTTAAAACATTTTTTTGGAATTTTGACAGCAAACACATTGCGAACTAATATAAAAATGCTTTTGAAGAGAGCTTAGAGAATTGTGATAAATTACTCTCTCGACACACTTTTTTGGTAACACAAATTTCTTTTTGAGTTTTTGCAAAAACTAATGTAGCCGCGGTAGCTCAGTGGTTAGTGCGTTGGACTGCGAGCCGAAAGGTCCCCGGTTCAAGCCTGGACTGGGGTTAACAACATCTTTTCATAGAAACATTTTTCTATACCGCGCTACCTCTCGGCAGTAAATGGCAAACCTACGAGAGTAAAACATTGCCTATGAAAAGCTCTCACCCGCCGTTCGGATTCGGCAATAAACTGTAGGTCCCCCCAATTTGAGTACAAATATAACACGCACAGCTCAAAATGGTGAGAGAGCTCGGCCGAAGTTCTAAACAGGACTGTAGCGCCAAACTATTATTATTATTATTATTATAATATCTAGGCACAGATTTTTTTTGCCAATTATCCGTAGGGCAAGGTTCATATTTCATTTTGTGATAAAGTTTGCATCTGCAACATGTCGAAATCGTGCGATAACTTGCGATATAAAGTACCAAAAACGGCCTTTTTTGCAACTTTGACTCGATTTTGTGCATAATCTCGACGTATAGAGAACAGATTAAAATCCTTGTAGAACAGTGTAATTAAATAATAAAAAATGCAATCGAATAGAAATTAATAGTTCATAAATATAATGAAGAAATTCAAAAATATGATTAACAATAAGTTCATAACCAAAATGTAATATTTTCTATATGTTGTGAATTCATTGACACCTAAAAATTACTAAATTCATAACTATTGTGTATTATTTTAATTAGAATTATGATTTTTTTTCTGTGTACGGTTCACCAAATGAAATTGCGATGATCATCAGTCGAATGTCTAGTACAGAATTCATTTATAATATTAGCGATAAGAAATATAAAAACATTTAATCATTTTAATAATTGAACTTTTCAAAAGCACAAATATCAATAAAAACAGACCATTCAGTTTCATTGTGATGCTATGCTTTAGCAGTTAGTCTACGAGTCTACGTACATTTATTACGATCTTTTTCATTTGAAAACAAATTGTTAAAAATGATTCATATGATTATTTTATTATTAGCTCTAATTCTATGGATTTACAATGTTCACAAAAAATATTACATATTAGCCGTAAGTCCTCGCATAAAAACTGCTAATAGTACATGTTTGGAAAGGACAGTATGCACCATACCAGGAACAACAATTTTTGGCAATAACTTTGACCTACGATCAATGAGCCCAGGTTAGTAGATAAAATAGAATTTTCCAACATCATTGAATTTTTTTAGATTTTGCTTATAAGTTTTGTCGTCGCAACAATCAAATCAGCCAGGGTAGGAGTTATTTGTTACACTTTCTGTTTGTTGCCGTTTACAATGTAACTAATGCCGAGGACGCTGAGGATGTTCTGATGAGTCAAACTCTAATAACGAAAGGTGTAGTATATGACTTAATTCAGCCCTTCCTTGGCACAGGACTTCTGACCAGTACAGGTTATAAACATGAAACAGAAACGATATGCACATAATACTCTTTTAATTACAGATCAAAAATGGCATAAACGCCGTAAGACTTTAACTCCTGCATTTCATTTTAATATTTTGCAAACATTTGTTGAGATATTCAAGTAAGTGTTGTATTCTCAATGTATTATAAAATTCATAATATAGAGGTCAACAATGTAGATCAATAATACAGATAAAAAATTTTAAAATAAATATTTTGATTTGACATCTTCTATAAAAACATCCCAAGACAATATATACGGCAGATAATAAACGGGCAGGTAAAAACAACAGCTTTCAAGCTGGGAATCAACAGATTTTTGGCAGGTTTGCAGCATACAAATGGGGAGTTTGTACCGAAACTTGCACTAAGAAAACAAAAGATGTTGGAATAATATAAAAATTATTTTAATGGAAAATTAATAATATTTGGCGCTACAGTCCTGAAGAACTTATTCTGAGCTTTCTCACCATTTCAACTGTGTGTATTATATATACACCTGTGTCCAAAAAAATAGTAGTGGCCACCGTTAAATTATGCTATCTCATGTTTGGTCGCGTTGCGGCATAAGAACAACAATGTATTTTTATTATTAACATATATTGGAAATTGGTGATTAAAATGACGTATAATTCTCCTATATTTTTAACATATTTTCAAAAATTACCCTCACTTTTGTATGTGAGTCTGTGCAAAATAATAGTAGTGCTAGCGAATATGTTACAAAATCGAAATATTTGTATATAGTTACTGAATTGAAAGTTTGCTTTTGTATTAGTGAGATTAATTTGAACAAATTTGTAAAATATTTAATAAATTTTGTTATGTTTTGATGGAATATAGGACCCACATAACCACGTTCTACATAATGCTTTAAATTGTATCCTGTAAAAAATAATATTTTTGAAAGTATTCAAAATTTTTAAGGATATCGTTTATTGCTTAACTAAAATATGAAATATTACCAAATATTGTGCAAAAAAACATGAAACTCCTGGGTAAAATGAAAAAATATATCAAAAATTCACTTGTTTGAAGTTGACATATGATACGAGTAAACAATTCAATGGCAGGCATTAAAGTAAATAAAAATCTTAGTATGCAGATCGATAGATTAACCATGAAAGAACAACTCGTAGAATAACTTTTTTGTAAATAAATTTTTAGACGTAGCAAAATATTACAACAAATCATAAGTTTCCTCATGACAATCTCACTTGACCATTAGTGTAATCTTTTTATTATTTCATATTTTAGTTAAGCAATAAACGATATCCATAAAAATTTTGAATACTTTCAAAAATATTATTCTTTACAGGATACAATTTAAAGCATTATTTAGGGTTTTACTAGAACATTCAAGACTTGTGGGTCCTATATTCAATCAAAATATAACAAAATATATTAAATATTTTACAAATTTGTTCAAATTAATCTCACTAATACAAAAGCAAACTTTCAATTCAGTAACTATATAAAAATATATCGATTTTGTAACATATTCGCTAGCACTACTATTATTTTGCACAGACTCACATACAAAAGTGAGGGTAATTTTTGAAAATGTGTTAAAAATATAGGAGAATTATACGTCATTTTAATCACCAATTTCCAATATATGTAAATAATAAAAATATGATCCAAAATGCCTTAGCCTAATTTAAAGGTGGCGACTACTATTTTTTTGCACACAGGTGTATATACTCAAAAGTGAAACTACAGTTAAATAAATGTCGAATCCGAACGGCGGGTTAAGAGCTTTTCATAGGCAATATCTTACTCTCGGTATAGATAAATGTTTTCTATGAAAATATGTTGCTAACCCCAGACTCATGTTTGAACGTGAGAGCCGAAAGGACCAACACACTATCCTTTTAGCAACCAACTACTAAATACTATTAATTTAGCTGCAAAAGTTTTAATATCTACTTTGTAGTTTGTAGGAACGTGAAGGAATGTAGCGCAGATATTAAAGGTATATTTTCGCGACGACAACGATAGCGAAAACGAAACTAAAGGACATACAACATTTTACTATATAGATAATTATATATATAATGTATTTATTTAACGAAACTGTAGTTTCGTAGTTATTACGTACTTATATTACAATTGAGCTAGAACATCAAAACTGGTATCTATTTATTCGTGGAGAAAGCTCTTAATAAATATATTATATAATTAATTATAATACTTTACCCACACATTTTATTAAAGTGCCTTAAAACAAATATGTTAAAAAGATATTGTAATTATGTTTTTTGATACGACATTCTGGTCATCGCGCATTTTGACATGCAAATTTTTGCGACTTATCAATTTTAGTGGTTAAAAAAGTAAAATCAGAAATTGATTAAAATCCATTATATGTAACAACAGCTCCAGAATACGAATTCGGGGTTAACTTTTTTTTTAAAGAACTTACTCAGATTTGAATCCCAACACTTAATCCCAATAATTAAGCTTGAAAAATCACTGCAGATGGGTGTTTGAAGATAAAAACAGCCTACGGGAGTCTCTTTTACATAAGATCAACAAATACTATAGCAAAGACAGTAGTGTCTATATATCTCCTAATACGTTGAATATTCGTTTTTATGAATATTGTTGTTTTACAATGTCTAGTACGGAATACTGAATAGTGACATATTATGTCGATGGATAATTTCTTCACCTTGTTATTGCAAAACCAGTAATGATTTATTTACGGGATTATTTTTAGCGAGGAATTGCACTAAGATAGAGTGATACCTTTAGTCGTAATTTTAATAAAAATTTTATTGAAAACTAAAACTGAAGGCAGAAACTTATTTTTTATTTGTATTCACATTATGCCAGTATTATATGGGTAGAATTCATTTTAAAATCCATTCGTTAATTTTTCCACGGATAAATAGATACTACTTTGGATTACTCATTTAATTTCATATTTATAAACGGTAAAAGAGATTATTTGTACATTATCATCGGTCATAATTCACTGTAAGTTTGAGCAAAAACATATGTAATATATAATATATTTTTGTATTACAGAGAAGAATGTCTCAACTTAGTGAAGGTTTTAGAACAAAAAGTCGGATCTACAGTAGTACTAAATGAAGTTATTCCAGAATTTACACTGAACTGCCTTTGTGGTGAGTCAGACATGTAATCATAAACACTGAATAAAAATGTTATTTTCTTCAGAAACTGCATTAGGTGTAAAATTGGACAACATTGACGGCAGTCGAGAATATCGACAAACAATACACAATATCGAAATAGGTATTGTAAAGCGAGTATGCAATCCGTTGATGTATATTGAGCCGTTCTATTACCTCTTTGGTGATTATCGAGCTATGCAGAAACATCTTAAAATAGCAAATAACTTTTCTAGTAAAATTATTGAAAAGAAACGAAAAGAGCATAAAAATGGATCGGAATCCGAAAATTTGTAAGTAAACCATGTTCTAATAAAAAAAAAATAAAAAACATTATCTACCGATTGTCTTATTATAGTGATGAATTTGGTAAGAAGAAGCGATATGCCCTGCTGGACACTTTGCTGGATGCCGAACAACAAGGTCTGATCGCCCATAAGGATATTTGCGATGAGGTCAATACATTTATGTTCGAAGGCTACGATACAACATCCGTATGCTTAATATTCACTCTTATGAATATAGCATTGAGACAGGATGTTCAAACTAAGTGTTACAATGAAATTCAGGATATTGGTATGCACGTGGTGTCTATGTAAAATAATTATGGTGTCTACAAAAATACTTTTTTTTTATACCCATAGATGATTTGGGCGAGCTTACTGTCTTTGACTTTAATAAATTAGAATATATTGAATGCGTTATTAAGGAAACATTACGCCTATATCCTTCTGTTCCATTCATAGGTCGACAGTGTATGGAAGAAACAATATTAAATGGGTTAATTTTACCAGCGAAAACACAAATTAATGTTCATATCATAGATATTATGCGAGACCCCAAGCACTTTTCTAAACCCACAATGTTTGATCCAGATCGTTTTTTACCGAAATATAATGTAAAAAGGAATCCGTTTGCTTTTATACCATTTAGTGCAGGTCCGCGCAACTGCATAGGTCAAAAATTTGCAATAATCGAACTTAAAGCTATGCTGGTGTCTATAATCAAAAAATTTAAGTTATTGCCAGTTACACGCTTAGAAGATATTGTTTTCGAAAATGGATTAGTTTTACACTCCCAGAAACCTATTGAAATTAAGCTAATCAATCGATAATAAATATAAAAATATATTAGTATCTTGAACAAAAAATCGAATTATACGCAATGGAATTAAAAACCAATTTCATACAATTTTCATTTATAATTAAAATATAGATAAATATCTGAAGTTATATTTTAATGTGTTTTTTTTTAAACATTTTTTATGGTGTATTTTACAGCGTTGGCCAAAAGTTTAGAGGTACCCTAACATAGTGCACATATTTTTCCCTGTATTTTTTTGGAAACCTCCCAACTGTTCCACTATGCATTACTTACATATTGAGTCATATTAATGGGTGTTTATAACCCTGTTACTCAACTGTTCCCGATTTGGTGTTCAATGTCGTGCAGACCGAAAGTTGATTCAAGATGTGTTTAATAATAGAATGTTGACTTCGGTGCGCAGACATAACCCCAAGGGATATAATCCCATATGGGATTATGTCCCTATATTTTGTTGTAAAATATAAGATTATGACCGCATCGTAGAGGGACATTACTCCAAATTTATTTTTCCAACAATTTGAAATTTTCGAGCAAAATTTTCATTTTGAACTAAAGACCAGTTGGAAATGTTATTTTAAAGTAGATTCATTTTGTAGTGAGTGTTATTATGATAGTTAGGATTATCAAAATTATAGTCGGTCTAAGCCGGGAAAACATTATTTTCATGTATTTGAGCATGTAGTCAATATATATTTGACCAAAAAAGTTAACCATGCACGTGTACAGTAAACTTCACCAGTAGATGTATGTTTTATATGAGGTATTTGAACATAAGTAGTCGGTTCACAGGTCACAATGGACTGATCATGCCCTGACAGACAGCGTAGATATATAAGTAATCTAAATTAGGAGTTTCATTTATTTAGCTCATCTAGTTTTTTTGTAATCAAGATTTTAACAGACAAACGGACATCGCTAAATTGACTCAGGAGGTCATGCTAATCAAGAATATATATACTTTTCCGTACCGGAGATGCTTTCTTCTGGGTGTTGCAAACTGAATATACCCATACACTCTTAGTGTAGGGTATATAAATAATAATAATATAATAGTTTGGCGCTACAGTAGTCCTGTATAGAACTTCGGCCGAGCTCTCTCACCATTTTGAGCTGTGCGTGTTATATTTGTACTCAAAGTGGTGGGACCTACAGTTTATTGCCGAATCCGAACGGCGGGTGAGAGCTTTTTCATAGGCAATGGTATTACTCTCGTAGGTTTGCCATTTACTGACGAGAGGTAGCGCGGTATAGAAAAATGTTTCTATGAAAAGGTGTTGTTAGCCCCAGTCCAGGCTTGAACCGGGGACCTTTCGGCTCGCAGTCCAACGCACTAACCACTGAGCTACCGCGGGTATATAAATAGTGATTTTAAATATATATACATCTTCTTAAATGGTTCTAAAGTGACGGAACAAAAAAATATTTTTGCAATTTGATCCTCTGGTACCCTACAAAAATCAATAACTGACCGTCGCAACGCGTTTCAACAAGTACTTTTTTGGATAATGCGAAAAATGCACCAAAAATAAAAAATAAAAAGACAGTACTCTGCGAAATAATGATATATATATGATCGAAAAAATTACCATAAGATCTCATGGTTTCTTCTAAAAAAAAAATAATGAAAAACTGTTTCGGTCGATATTCAGTTCTCTATTTTTCGGCGTTAACACGAAAACCTTGTGGTTCTGTATTTGGTCATTTGCAGTCCATTTAAAAGATCGTGGCTATTATTATTTTATTATTTACAGCCACGGTATCTTGCAAACATTTTTTTTTTAATTTCAAAGACATGTTTTTCAGCTGCCAAATACACAAACTATCAAAAAAACGTAAGCAATTGTATTGAAAATTGTCTCTGTTAAATACAAATACATTGATTGGAAACGCGAAATTGAGAACATTGAGAGAATAGGCAACGTCGGACCTATGTGGCGTAAAGCTCGACGAACTAATATGTAATATATACTGCATACAAACAAAAGAAAATGTGTGCAATTTTATGATCATAAAGCGAGGCAACTTGTTTCCTCGCTTTATAGTCGCATTTTTAAACACGCATTCAAAATTGAACCTCTAAAGTTTAAATTTAAACTTTAAGAATCTACGATATATGTGTAAAATTAAACATTCAAATGTTGTAAATTACTCTTTTTTTGGTGTAAACTTAAACATAAAATGTGTTAATTTAAACATAAAATATAAAAAAATTAGCATTTCTAAAATGAAAAACATAAAATATTTAATTGGGATTGTGTTTGAGAAATTTCTAAGTATAGTTTTGATTTGAGAACATCAATGTATTAATTTTTAAATCAATTGCAGAAGATCAGAAAAGTATGTGCATTTTTGTCCGCGGTATTTTATGATACCTGTCCATTTCGTTCACAGCCTAAAAACATTAACAAATTTTGTTAAAATAAAAACTAGAACACTTTAATTTTAATATTTTTGACACTTTGGATTTGCTTCAATAGCCAAAACACATAAAAAGCAGCTTATGCGCACAGTCGTTTGAACAAAAAAATTGTTTTCATATAGATGTGCACAAATGACCACCCAACAAAAGAATGTTCTTTATACAGAATTTAACGTGGAAAATTATAGTCTTAATTAAAAAAAAACAAAAATACCACTCATTTAGTAAATTGTCCTTAAATATTTTAATTGCTTATAAAAGTTACATGATAATTAAAAATACATTAAATTTGTAATAAAGAAAATTATATTACCTTCAAAATGAGACCAAACTTGAAGCTATACGATGCACAGATGCAAAGTTATATAATTTTTAAAAAAGGTCCATGCGTCATATTTTAATTTTTTAAACACCCTGTATTTTCAAACCTATTGACAAAAGCAAAAAAAAAATAAGGGTGGGATTATTAAAAATCCATAAAAAAAATTGAAGCAAATCCAAAGTGCAACTGAATATTTTTGACGAAATCCGTTTGATTTGAAAAAGAATGCCGCATATACGCATATGGTCAAAAACAGATTTTTTTTTAAATCATTAACTGACGTTAATTTATCAATAACTTCCGTAATTATTCAATTTAATGATAATAATTAATATATTTGGATCAACTATACCTAAAATTATATATATAATAAATATACTTAATAAGTATACTAAAATTATCTCTATTCATCTCTATTTGTTATAGTAATTTAAAGTTCAAAAATTGAAAAAAATCCATTTAAATACTCTAGTTTTTTTTTGCTTCTTCTCCGTTCCACTTTAGGATCACACTTGCTGAGAAAGAGGTGCTCGGTACACGTGGGAGATCAGTTTGGTATATCTTTAATTTGTATAGCATAAGTTTATATATTGATATATGGTAGTGCAAAATTGAAACCATTTTTTTTTTCGCATTTTTAAAATGTCTGTGTTTTTTGGCCAGGACACGTACGCCCCTCAATGAAATTTTAATTTAAAAATATTAGTTGAAAGATGTTGTAAATGTGCACCGTATAACCTATATCTCGTTAATGTGCTCTCAATTCCAAAAGACTACGATCACTACAAATGTTGAAAAAAATGAGCGTGAATTTGTTCAAAACAACAGTTTTTCGCGTAGCACATACACGCATAGAAATCTATTGTTATATTTAACAATATTCTATTGTCATTTAAAAAACAATAAATAATAATGTGGCAGCTCTATTTTGTTTTGTCAAATGTTGTTATTGTTTTCAATATTTTAAAATGAAGTTTAACAAATTGTCTCAAAAATTGTAAGTTACAAATAAAAATAAAAAATATATAAATTTCTTTAGTTTTTAATGTTATTACATTATTACAGATACGCTATTGCATAGTGGAATGTCACGCGAAGAACGAAAAGCTGAGAATAGTCCCGTAACAAATGACAAGATCAAACGGTCCTCTTTGGGCAATCTCACCAACAATGTGAACACATTGCATCTGGATGATTGCGTCAAGCAAATGGCGAAATACAAAATAAGCGGTCGCAAAGAAAAAGGATTTCTTCGGTGTCCAATAATTACCGCAAAAAATCCAAAGGAGCAGCTCATGCCGCAGATGACCGCAGCTGCACGTCAGGCGGAAAACGCAAAAATCTAGAAAAGAGCCACAGCGCGCAACTCGGTCATATCAAAAATACTTGAAGACTATCCCATAGATGTGGTCACAGTAGTTATGGGGGCTGCAGTAGCAGCAGGAAACTTTACTGTCCAGCATCCAGCACCAAGTCTTGAGATTGTGCCCTCTTATCATATGTTTTTTAATTACTTATTAAATAAAATACAAAATATCCATATAAATAAATATAATTCATTGTTTTTTTATACCAATTTAATAATAAAATGACAATTTCATTATATTTAAAATTGTCAATATCAATTGTTACAATCAACAATCAAATGAATTTTGAAAATTCACAATCCAATTTTTAAAACCGACAATAAAATGACAATAATATAATGGGATCTATTTTGAACATGCATACTTCTATATGTATATACTTCTACATGTATATTTCTATGCGTGTATCCTTTATTATTTAAAATAGTCCAGCGTATTGCGTGATTTGAGTTTTTCATTACTTACCATCACAAAATCAGTGGCGCATATAAATATATTGAAATGCAAAAAATGAACATTTTGAAAATTGTGCATAATTTTTATACCCTACACTAAGAATGAAAGGGTATATTCAGTTTGGTACGCCGTTTGTAACACCCAGAAGGAAGCATCTCCGGTATGGAAAAGTATATATATTCTTTATCAGCATGACCTCCTGAGTCGATTTAGCGATGTCCGTCTGTCTGTCCGTCTGTCTGTCTGTCCGTCTGTCTGTTGAAATCCCTACTACTTTTAAAATTGAAGAGCTAGATAAATGAAACTTATAACTTAGATTACTAATATACCTACGCTGTATGTGCGAGATCGGTCCATTGTGACCTATGATCCGACCACTTATGTTCAAATACCTCATATAAAATGTACATAAAATGATCAATTCTTACGTATACGTGCTTAGGTAAACTTTTTTGGTCAAATATATACTGATGTCATGCTCAAATACATGATAATAATGTTTTCCGGCGAAAAGACTTGTGGTTCACAAAAAAAAAATCGAAATTCGGTACACCTACCCATTTGTAAATATGGGTATCAAATGAATGGAAATTCTTCAACGATTGAATGTTTGTAGTTATTTTCAGGATTCGTATACCCTGGTGACCTATATATCACTTTGAATGGTAACCACACATATGTGTAGGGTATTTATAGTCGGCTTAGACCGACTATAATTTTGATAATCCTAACTATCATAATTACACCTACTTTAAAATTTCCCATGTGATCTAACCTTCCCAATATTTTGTTTTTGCAATTTTTATGGTAAATAATGTTTTTGAAGGGTTTTAAGCATCTACGTAGAATGGTTACGATTCAAATAAATGATTGCAATAAACAATTTCTATCTTAATTCCTTTTATGTTAAAATTGAAACACTTTTTGTCAGTACACATTTCATTGAGACACATGCAGAGTACTGCACGAAAAAGGTAAAAATATTCAAAATTCGTAAGTTTTGTCAATGTTTTAACCCAAAAAGTCGGTTACATTAAAAATGTTTTAAAATTACAGATTTTATGCACCTACTTAAATTTTCACAACATCGAAAAGCAAGTAGAGAAATAATGTCTGAAAGATATCTTTAAGTTATCTTTTAAATGTTATCGATGTCCGAAATTTGTCCAAAATGTTATGTATCTCTATGAAATGGAAATTGTCTTAAATGACTAATTAATACATAATTTAAAATAAATTAAATCGTATGTGTCCTTAAAACAGCGAAAAAGTTAATGTTAATTTTTTTTTTTTAGTGTAAATCATCAAGAATTAGAAATTAATAATATAGTTTAACTTATATTGGTAACTATTCATACGCTTTATAAATATATACAATTTTTTTAAGAATTAGTTGAAAACAGTGATATTAAGCATTTTTTAATTTCCATCTGAAAACCGCTATAACTTTTACGCCCCTTGCAATAAGTAATTCACGATATCATAGTATATTGAGTTACAAAACGAAATTAATGTGCCATTAAAAACAAATTTAATTTTTTTTGTACCAAAATTTTTAAAAATTACTGTTTTTGCCCAAATATGCTCAAAATTCGCAAATTTACACCAAAAAAATACACACTTTTACATAGTAATTTTAAACTGAATTTGTAGAGTGTATGTGAAAACCGGAAGAAATGTGACAATCACGAAATTATACAGCATAAGGCTGTTAATCAAAATCTGCTAATTTATCTGAGTCGAATGGGAGTTGGCAATAAATATAAGTACATCAATTACAAATTTTGTATATAAAGCAATTAGTAATATTAATGGAATGCATTTTTCATTTGTTCGTAAACAACATTTATATAAAGGACTCTAAATAAAATGAAACTAAAGATTTTGCTGTGCGCGAGTTTCAGCACTGCACTACAAATGATTGCTTTTGGTAATACTCATGCAAATACTTCGCAACCAAGTGTTACTGTTTATGGCAAATTATATGAAATTAAAAGTATTTAGTGCAAACAATAATTACTCACTACAAACATTCGATTGTTTGCAGCAAATAATTCGTAAACAATCCTTTTTATGTGCTTGTATGGCGGCTGGTGGTGTGGGTGAAATATCACTTTGCGAATATCTGATGGACAGTAAAAACTATATAAATGTTTTTAAAGATGCACTACCATCATCTTTTTCGAAAATGTATGGCATTACTTGCCACAAATATAGAATGGATGCAAACTAAAACTAGTTGGGAAGGTTAGGTCACATGGGAAATTTTGAAATATTTGAGCATAAAGTCAATATATATTTGATAAAGAGAGTTCACTTAAGACCGTGCACAGTAACATTCCTTTGTATATGTAAATTTTATATGAGGTATTTGAACATAAGTGGTGGGTTCTCAGGTCACAATAGATCGATCATGCCAATTTTCTTGTTCAGACAGCTTAGATATATAAGTAATCTAAATATAAAGTTTAATTGATCTAGCTCTTCAACTTCCTTCTGGGTGTTACAAACGGCGTACCAAACTGAATATACCCTTCCACTCTTAGTGTTGGGTATAAATATCGGCCTCTTGAAATAGCCAGCACAGTCCCCAGACATAAATCCAATAGCAAATTTATGGTCTATTTTAAAGAATACATTTAAAAAACATAACATATCATCACGAGCAAGTTTACTGACAGTTTTACGTGAAGAGTGGCAAAAATATCAGAAGACACATGTTTGAAATTAGTTTCAAGCATGCCAAAACACCAAAGGTGGTCATAACCCCAAAGGGTGGATCTACTAAATACTAGTTATACAGGGTGTTTGGTTCATCGATGTCATCGATGTCGGGAGTTTATTCTATGACTCAAAAAACTAAGAAAATATCAAATAAAAATATCTCTAATTTTGCACCCAGTGTAAGATACAGGGGTTTGAATAAATGCATTTTACTGACATAACCTAGTCAAGAAAATGAGTTATAAAGTATAATCTGTTGGTAAATGAATATCATTTTTTCACTCTTGTTTTAGACAATTAAATTACCTTTCCAATGGTATACCACATATTCGAATATTTTTTTTCTTCCTTTTTTAAAATGTACGTAAAGTGGACATCGATTTTCCCAAAATTTCGTTAGACATCACTCCATTATTTTCTAATTTATAATGATAGACCAGTTCAATCCCAGTACTTTCTAACCAATTACAGTGATTTGAAACTGGTAAGTTAGCTGCAGAAACAATTAAACAATGCCGGATCTTGTGATTTGGTGGTTGAAATTTCTTACTAGGTTAAAATCACTGTGATTGGTAATAAAAAAAACTGGGAACGAACTGGTATATCATTATAAATTTAAAAAATGGGGTGATCCGTAACGAAATTTTGAGAAAATCAATGACAAAGGGAAAATATGTATTTTTATTTTTGTAAATATCAAATTTATGTACATTTTAAGAAAAGGTAGAAATCATTCAGTTCAAAGATGTGATAATCCATTGGAAAGGTAATTTAATTGTCATGAGTGAAAAATTGATATTAATTTATCAACATATTTTACTTTATGTCAGTAATATACATTTCTTAAATACCCTGTTTCTTAAACTGGGTTCAAAATTAGATTTTTTTTTATTTTCTATTATATTATTTTTTGAGTCATAGAATGACCTCCCGAGTTATTTTATATCGATGATCCAAACACACTGTATAATAAAAATACACTTCTTTTCAAATTGGCGTTTTTAATTTTTAAATAAAACTAACATGGATTTAAAAAAAAAACACTTTGTAGAATGCCTCAAATGGGAAAATAACAAAATTAACCCACGGATCAGAAATTGAAAATAATTGGAATGAGTTTTTGTCTTTCTTTAATATCAATTGTTATATGTACCCGGATTAAAAGGATTTATTTAAATATGCTTGACGTAATTCGAAATCACCATATAAATATTAGCAATAAAATTTAATTTCATTATAATTGAACTAGCTGGACCCGTGCACAACTCGTGCAAAGATTTTGTGAATGCAAGAATAGTGATTTTATTAATATAAAGAACATTTTTATTATTTATTTTCGATAGTCTAATTGAGTTTGTTTGGTGGGTTCCACTCAACGTTGTCAGTTTTGTAGGAAAAATACTGTTTATGAGAATTTTTAGCATTTGCGGGATATGAGAATTCTCACACTATATTGAGATTCTTTTTCCCTTGAGAGAATTTTTTTCTCTCGAAAGAGAAAAATCCCTCGCGTGAGAAAAAATTCTCACAAAAGCGATATTTCCTGCACGAGAAAACACACTGCTGGTAAAAAAGAAAGACAGAAATAACGGAATCTCATTCTCATTCACTTGAAAATAGATTTATAAAAATATTATATATTTTTAATTGAGGTACTGTGAGAATTTAATAGATTTTGCGGAAAATTGTGAGAATTCGAGAAATTGTGAGAATTTGAGGTATTTGTGAGAATTTTGAGAGAATTTGTGAGAATTTTCCTACGAGAGATTTTGTGAGAATTTCATGAGGGAAAAAGGTATTTCGTGTGAGAATTTCATCTGGCGACACTGGTTCCACTATATATTTCAAATTTAAATTTCGTGCAGAGATTTTTTGTTTTTGTGTTTTGATTTTTGCTTTCATTTTCCTTTTATTTTTTAATTTGTGAATTTGCTTCTGTTCTTGTGTTTCTGCTTTTGCTTGATTGAAATTTGTATTCGAAGAATAAATGAACATATATTTTAAAATTTTGTTTTGACTGTTAAATTGTGGTTTTGAATGTAAAAAAAGATTCTAGACATACCTTGATCTTTAATTTTAATTTCTATACAATTTTATGTGATATTTTTTTAAATGCTCGATTTTGTTATGATTTTGAAACTGAACTTCATAAAACCTCATGCTGATATATAAGAACATTACACACTGCCAATAAGCAATAAATCTAATATTATAATAAGGTTATTCACGAAACGGAGCAGTTGACGATGTACAGCAGCAGTTGTGTCAAGTAGCAGTTTCACATTGGTGGCAAAACATAAAAGTTCTGCTAATTTACTTCTCAAAAACATTTGTATTTTTTTAGTGATGCTAAATTTGAGACATTTAGTACTTCATATTACAAACATTATTTGAATATTTAATTGAAACTCACCGAAATGCACTATATTTAAATGAAAATATATATTTTTAATGAATATGTACATATATGTACAACCTAATATATTGATAATAATTTGTTGTCATATTTTAAATGTGTATTGGTAGTTAAAAGGGTTAACTAGAAGCTGCATTTAAGCTATCTAATCGGCTGTCTAGAGGACAACTTTCTGATGATGCCTTTTAATAGTTGACTTAAACATAACTTTTTAGTTATCTTTTCGAGAGCTAAAAGTCAACAAAGAGGCGGACATTCGTAAGTCTTTTAGATACCTTTTTGATCACTTTTACGTCAACATTCGGATATCGTTAACATTTTAAAGTTAGCATAAAGTTAGGTTCTGGGTATTGTTTGTCTGGTTGGGAACCTTAGTGTGTTCACGAAATATGATACAATTCTACAATACTGCTAATGTAGATCGGCAACTGCACAGTTTCGTGAATACCTTAACTCACAAAATAGTATAAATAGCCGATAAAAATGATCTCAGCTGACCGACTTTCAGCCGGCTGACAGCCGCCGCCGAGAATTTTATCAGTTAAGCCGAAGCCGCCACCAATTTTCTAAATATTCAATCAGTATACTCTAAGAAATCTGATTTAGAAGTAGTGAATTTGCTACATTTATTATAGTTAATTTACTAATTTTTGCAAATAAAAACACTAATACCTCCGTAAAAATAAACATCTGACGTGTTTTTCATGAAAAATATGTTATTTTACACAAATGAACTGTTTTGAGCTGAATAGCACTTTTAAAATGGCAAATTTACAGATTCTGAAATGTTTTGTATATAAACACATTGAAGTGTGTAAAAATGACGTCTAGCACACACACATATATGTGTAACAAAATCATTAGCTGACGCGAACGCTCTAGTTTTCTAATAATATTTAACCACAAAAAAACTACGCGTTCTGTTGTGCTTTTTTAACACGCATTATGTGAATAAATACAGTGTTTTGTGTGTATTTTTTAAACTCATAAAATTGTATTTTGACACTACAGATGTGTACTAATTTTACATACTTTTAAGTGCAAATTTTATTTTTACACATTCGTTGGAATTTACTACATTAATAAGAGGAAACCGGTTTCCTACATTTATTATAGTAAATTTTTCTTAGAGTGTAGTCTATATTTACAGTTGTATTTATATTTTAAAATAAATATGCAGTTGTTTAGGAAATTCCATTTATATTTTTTAGTTATATAATTATTATGATATATGAGTACGTAATAACGCAGAGTGTTTTTTTTTAATTAACGAGGAAAAGCCGCGGCGAAAAATTTGTCCAAAAAATTGCGCTATTTTTTGAAATTTATTTTTAAACAATATATATTACTACTGAGTAAATTTCGATTGTATAATATTCATCTTCTTCGTAGAATACGCTACGGCTGAGAGCTCTGCTGGCAAGCCGAGCCGGCGGTGAACATTTTTAATTGACTTGGAATCCTGTCAGATATAATTTGGTAAATGTTATCGATATATTCGATAAATTGTTTATTATAAAACAGATATATTTTATATCACCCTGTGGACAGAAAAACAAAAAGTTCAATGTCGGAGAACCACATTTGAACTATTAAGAGGTAATACATAAAACCAGCCAATTGAATCAAAATTTAACTATATTTTAAAATAAAGCTATTAGCGATTTTAGCAAAACAAATTTAGTACAGGAATATGTTGCACGTATGTGTAAAAGAGACAACCATATGTGCATAGTTTAGTCCATTCTTCGTTGAAAATGCATATTCCTTACATTACATACAATACACACAATGTAAATTAAATTCAAAGGTTGATTGCCAGGCAAGAATTGATTCATATTAACGTAACATTTATCTATAAATTCTTAGCTTACAACATACCAAGTTTTAATTGCACCAAAACTACACAAACTAACAATATTTGAGAGGAACGTCCCCGACCAAACAAAAACACATCGGCCATTTTTAACACAAACCAGAGTTGCCAAATTCCTTTTCCAAAAACGTACTTTGATTAATATAATACCACCAGGGCTCACACTTTCCCTCAGTCTAAAAGTAGCATCTCATTAAAAAGGTACTAGAAATGAGCAAAATGTAGCAGAATTTGTTTTTTACCCAAATGTATTCACTCTCAGAAATATATTGTCATTTCCGACAATATTGTAACAATCTTGATGTTCAAAATAGATCTCATGATTAGATTGTCAAATTATTGTCGGCCTGACATTCTGATTGTTAATATTGAAATGTCATGAGATTGTTGTTGATAAATTCGAGATTGTCAATGAATAAAAATGAAATGTCACTCAAAAGTTTTTAAAATTTTTAATTGCAATAAATTTAATATAATGAAGTTTGGCACAAAAAGATCATGTTCTGCGAGCACATGTGTCGCCAAGATCTTGACGATATTGGGACAACTGCATGAAGGACTTGCTGGCATACATCATCTATCTGCCCGTACACAGCCAGATAATTTATTAATTTTGCTTATAAATCGCCATCCAATTGAATTAGAAGACATTGCTCTTGACGAGCATTGTAGTTGGTGCCTCCCGCATCTAAACAAAATTAATAAAGTTGCAATATTCAATTAATAATAAAATTATAACTTACATTTTGTTTGATTTTTAAAATTTTTAAAGTAAACTAAATAAATTTGAAATTTTTTTGAATGCCAGAAGATATAATGAAATGACTGTATAATGAAATGACAATCTCATATTGTTAAAAAGCAACAATATATTTTTGAGAGTGTAGTAAATTATTAATAAATTTTTAAAATGAAGCAAAACACAAATTTTGATATAATTGGAGTATGTTACACTAAAAAATATGTATTTGAAATGAATCATAACTTTAGATCACTGTAAGATAGTTGACCGAAAAAAAATACCAATACATTTCTACACACAGAAAAAAAAGTGTGTAAATATAACTAAAATGTTAATCAATCCAATTAATTTTTAATTGAAACTCAGCCGATGTAACTTTTAGTAGCATTGAATCCCATATTCGTAATAATGAGAATATGTTAATTGGAGAAACATTAATTAATTTTTTTGTCATATTGATTATATTTTTTATTGGGTATTTTTAAATCATTAATTAATTAATTAGTAACATCAATTAAAAATTTCATTCGATAGAAATTGGATCAATTAAATATTTTGTTAAATTAAATAAAATATTTGTCGAATAGATAACATAAAATAAATATTAAATAAGTATTTATACTGTTAGATATGCTAAGTAACATTCTTTCAACCTAACGAATGTTTTACCGATGTCAGTTTTCACAACTTCTACAGGTGGGCCAATTAATTGAGTCAAACATAAAATTTGATATTCGCTTTTTAATGATTCAATATGCAACAAAATGAGCATCATAAGCTGTTTGTTCAAATTCTTGACCTCAAACATAAATTGAGCCCTTTAATGCTTTAATAACATAACATACACTAAATAATGTAATATCCTGTTTTAAAATCGCAACGTAGAAGAAAATAATGTTAGAAGAAACAGAACGACGCCGCCGACGCACGAGACGCACAAACAAAAAACAAAATGAAATCCAGAAGAAAAAAACAATGTTGCTTTTATTTGTCAAAAGTAACAAATAAAAGTAGTTAATACTATTAAAGATTTAGTTGTATTGAAATTATATTAAATTAATTCCTATTAATATTTTAATTAAAAAAATGTAAAAATACAATTAATTAATTAGTAAATACATTCATATTTTTAATTGGAATACGATTTTGTTTGCTATTAATATCAATTGTTATATATACGTACAATATTTTTTTCTGTGTAGATACCCAAATGCATGGTTGAAGTATATACAGGTTACACCCAGAAAAAAATACTATATAAATAATAGTTTTTTACTATTAAAAATAGTCAATAGGATAATTTATTATTTTAATCGGAAAATACCATTAAATACTACAAAATACCATGACATTGCCATTGAGTTTATATGAAAAGATTTATTTTTTGTATACTATTAAATCAATAATTGTCCCATTGACCAATTTTAATGGTATTTGAGCGAATTTTTTTCTGGGTGTAGTTCATCTAGACAAATATTTGGCATACAGAATGTTGAGAATGTCAATAAAAAAATATTGAAAATAAAACAATTAATTGTCATTTTAAAGGTTATGCTATTTGCACTTAATTTTCACTATTTTATTAAAATTTCACTGCACAAATTAACTATTTTACATTCTAAATACACGTTGGTTCATTTTGAAGTCCTGGAGATCTTAAAACTGTTTTAAATGTTGTGTTTTGTTGATGTTAAAATTTTGAGATTTTGATAATTTTGTGAAATTGTAAACAAAGCATTGATGTTCTGTTTTAAATTTTTCGTAAACAAATGTTGAAACTTTCAAACAGTTTTCAAAAAAAAGTAAATGGCGCCTGAATTTTAGAGATGACTTAACCTGTATTTACTTCAACCATGGCCAAATGTATAGTAAATTGTTAATAAATTTCTAAAATGAAGCAAAATACAAATTTGGGATATAATTGAAGTATGTTACACTAAAAAAATGTATTTGAAATCAATTATAACTTTGGACCACTGTAAGATAGTTGCCCGAAAAAAATACCAATACATTTCTAGATACCTATCAAGTTATTTACAAATTATTTAGATCGTATTTGAGACAACCATCTCTCAAACATCCGTCAAATACCATAAATATTGCTACACCCAGAAATAAATCATGGTAAATTGATAGTATTTCAATATAAAAACAATAATTTATACCATTAAAATTGGTCAATAGGATGCGTCCCATTAGTTCAGTAATATTGAAACTGTTAATACAATGTGTGGTTGTACCATAAATTGTATAATGTGATATTTTAATTACAATAAGAAATATCTATTCAAATTTAATGATACGTATTATTAATTTTATGGTAAAGTAGAATTACATTTTCCTAATAATTTTTTAAACCAAAAATGTATTTTAGTTAATTTATTGTATAATCTATTTTATTTAAATGTCGAAATTGATATTCACTTTTACAACACACACATAAAAAGACACTTCTTGCTGCAAAAGATTATAAAACATTTAATGTTTGCTTTGGTTTCCAATAATTGATTGTAGTACTTGAGTCTGCAGTTATTTTTGAGTCTGTTGCCATAATAGAAGTTCGATGTATTATTTATTTTCTGTACTAAATAAAAATATAAATATAAATAAATATATAAATATAATTTATTTACATTAATTACATTGAATCCTTACCAATGTCGCGTTTAATAATGTGAATTATTACAAAAAAATACATGCGACCATTTTGAGTAAACACGAAGAATGACGTACAAAACGAACATGTTTGTATTCGTTTTACGTTTTTTAGACCACGTTTATTATTATAGGAGAAAACCATTAAAACAACAGTATTTATTCTATTTAAAATAATAAAATTGAAATATTTAAATTTATGGTAGTGAATTTTTCAAATACTATTGAAATAATTAGAAAACTTTTGATTTAAAAAGAAAAAACTATTAATACATGAACCATAAGGTTAATGGTCGTACCATAAAGTACTTAATGGTACATTTTCTTCTGAGTGTAGCAAACAACTTTCAAATTTACGAATATGTATAGATACCAGCAATTAAACATCTTGCAAATAGGAAGATAGTTGATGAGTATTTGGAAAATGTACTCCATTAGAATTCGCGGAGTAATTTTTATTGAATTGAAAGAAAATGAATCAAATGTATTTTTATTTATTCTGGAATTAAAACAGTATCCAGGTTATACATCGCCATCATCATTATATCCTTCGAAGGTAAAATTGTACAACGATTTGAGATTACTTCGCAGAAGAATCAAGTCCGACCGGCAATGCTGTCATCAAAGAAAACTCTGAAAAGAAATATTTTCCATCACGTGTTGATAATTTAAATCACAAAATATTTTATTTTCACTTTTACCATTAAAATGTAATATTTGAGTTGACACTTTTTTTCACCATTTGATTTACTTCATTGATGTGGATAAATCGAGCGTAAGGAAAAAGTACGTCCAAGAACTCTGGATGTTTGCTATCAGTCAACTGTAAATATCTCAATTTTCATTTCATATTAATAGTTTTGCAGCAACTTTATTGAAACTTATGGAATGTTTAAATATTTGCTACAAGGCGTAAATTTAAAAGGATAGTTGCAGCAAGACTTTCATAAACATATTGTTTTCTTAGTGTATGGATCGGTTTGTATCGATCATAACATTGTTGTTTCTTATTAAATTTTGAACAATCCAACAGTTTTGAAAAGGTAATTAAATTTACTTTTAAAAACTGGAAAAACGTGCACCCAGAAAAAAATACTATATAAATAATGGTTTTTTACTATTAAAAATAGTCAATAGGATAAATTATTGTTTTAATCGGAAAATACCATTAAATACTAGAAAATTCCATGACATTGCCATTGAGTTTATATGAAAAGATTTATTTTTTGTATACTATTAAATCAATAATTGTCCTATTGACCAATTCTAATGGGATTTGAGGGAATTTTTTTCTGGGTGTGTAAATTGTAAAAAAATGTTGGTAGCTAAATGTGTTGGTTCTTCAAAAAAAGGTGTAGAATTTCTGAAAATGAGGATATTCTTTGTTTTTCGATGCCGCCCAGCCAACGCAAGAACACCGAAAAGATTGTTTTCACAATCTTTTGCCTGAGCCTGAGCGCTCATATTTCATTCAGAAAAGAGTCTTACAATATACATATTCTGATAAAAATGCGTCATTCAAATATACATTTTCTGATAAAAATGCGTCATTCAGACCTGAGCATAGTTAGAAGGCTCTTTTAGGAGTCTTGTATCGAAGCCTAAAAACAATCAAGCAGGGAGCCTAAAAATAATCTGGAAATGCTCTTGTATAAGATTCATTTTATTCCGAAAAGGCTCTCAAAAGAGTCGAAAAATTGCATGCACTTGTGTTGCAATAAAACAATATCAAATAGATATAAATATACAATATTTTTATATTTTTAATTGCAAATAACGGCGAATAAACCAGTAAAAAAATAATTAATTTGCATCATCGCACCTTGCTGCACATGTGATTCCGCAGCAGCGACTTGCTATGCATTAAAAAAATGTTGCACTGATATTGGCTGCAGAAGTCTTGGCCGCATATATCCTTGGCTGCAGAAGTCTTGGCCGCATATATCCTTGGCTGCATATATCCAGCATATTCAAAAATAGTTCTCGATGTCAAATGTCTGCTACTGTGTTGCAGCTGCACATTGTTCGCACAACGTCATCTGTACTCCTTGAATTCAGTGTCTGCGGGAATAAATGGAATAAAGTATAAGCTTAGGTTTAATTTTATTACTGACTTACCATACTAATTAAGCGCCTCATCACACGCTATTTTTATCTTCACAATTTATTTAATTTTGTTTGACAAAGTTTTTGGCATTTGTCACCATAATTTAATTTTTGAAAGAACACTTGTGAAATGAAATCAAAACATTCATCTTACTTTCAAGTCACTGGAACCTGAGTGTAACTTGAACTCTGGCGTTAGCTGGGCGGTTTTTGGTGTTATTAAAACCTAATAAATACAAAATTCTGAAAAGTTGTCGAATTCATAAAAATGTACTAACAATTTTCGGAAATGTACCAGAAAAATCTGCTACTGTAGTACACACATAGAAAATTATTGGTTAATCCGACAATAATATTATTATCAAATTATTGTCGGATTCAACAATCAAATTATCAAACAAGTATTGAACATAAAATTTTTGTTTTTGAAAATTTCAATTGTTAATTTTCATTTATGCTTTGAATGACATTTTTAAATTTTCAAATTTGAAATGTTATTTTGAAAAAGAAAACAAACAGTTTTTTAAAATTTATGTAATTTTTTATTAGTACAAAAATAACGTTAAAATGTTGCCCCGCATAAAGAACCTTATTTCCTTCAGCTGCACTATGCGCTGGGCAGTGTGCCTATTCACAGTGAGCGGTTAAAATGAGTTGGTCACCGCCGCGATGTATAGAAGCGTGAAGGTGACATCAAATATGTTCTGTCTTATTGCCGACGATGGAAAAATTCAAATAAATAATATTTGACTGCACTATTTCTCACTGATTTGGCCAAGGACATTGTCGTCCTTGCATCATGTAGTCGCTCAGCGGGGGCGTTCATGCGATTGGCTTTTCGCTCGTTGACCCGTTGTTCTGCCATCATTATATTCGCTTGGCGCAAATAGGTGGTGGACAGGCTTAAGTTCGTCCCCACTCGACGAACGGTCTCGCTCAATTCGATAGCGCGAAGATGTAACCGCACGTTATGTACGGCAGAAGACACAACAGCCTGTTTTTGTCTTTCATTCGGCAACGCGACACGTAACTGCGTCTGGTGGCCAAATTATGGTCAACTTTGATTGGGAGGATATCGCGTAATGACTTGGGTGACGAAGATAATACGCGATAATAAAGAATTTTTTTGAAAACAAGAAATATAAAATTTCAAAATGTAAATAATATTTTCATACGTCAAATTTTATCTACACTGAAAAACAAAAATTAATAACATTATTTTCAAAGTTAAAAATAATATTGTCGCTTTGAGATTATAAAAATTGATAATATTTATTTTCAAAAATCAACAATTATTTTCTATGTCCCCAGTGATTCGTTCTGTCGTAATTACGAACTATTTCGGAACTATACGTTAGACAACTCTTATAAATGTGTGCGAGTTTGGTTCCGATTTCGAAATTAAATAGGAGTGAAATCAGACTAAAGGAAACACAGAGTTCTTTCCTATTTTTCTGAACTGTGCCTGAAAGAAAAAATCACAAAATAAAGAGAGAATAAAACTGAAAATATTTTAAAATCAGCCAATCAAAATTGATAAAATATTTTGAAACCAGCCAATCAAAAACGATGTGAAGCAAAACTGATGGCATATTTGTTTCAGAATGGGACAGAATATTAAAGGAAACTCTGAAGTAAAGCTGATTCAAATGAAAATTAATGACAAAAAAAACTAAGGCATTTTTTTGGTTTTTATGTTTATTTAAGTATTTTTTTTTTAAATTTGTACACTATTACAATATAATATATATAATACACATTAATATAAAACAAATTTTAAATAACATAGTTTACAATTAAACGTGCGGTTAAATCTTCGACGGACTTTTGCTTGCTGCGACGCGGCATGGTACCGTATGGAATACAAACACCAACTTTGACTTCCAAAAGCATGTTGGCGCGCAGCTTCATGGAGGCAAGATCTGGTGTGGCAGAGAGGCCGCTCTTCTGCGGCTTCGTCATGCCAATGGAGCGAACACCCAACGAAGGCCAGTAAGGCCAGTGCATGATGCGCTGCTGCTGTGTGTTGGGCGTGGCTTGACGCGAGTTTGAGTGGCGCGAAAGGCAGTTGTTGTGGGTTTTTGGTTCGGGGGCATGACGGACTTTTCGCGTGATCTGGTGAGCTCACACGTCTGCAGCATAGGCGCTGAGGTTGCGGGACGCGTTAAGAAAACTGTACGCGTGATGCCGCTGAGGCGCGAACGCATGCGGCTGTCATTCAACTAACCGGCAATTGTTGGGGTTGGCAGACGCATTAGGTTCTGCAAGTTCAAAAATACAAAATAAGTAGGTAAAGTAAACGTTAGTTTGCATTTTTACCAACCTTTATATCTGTTCATTCGTCCAGGCAGCACCAGATGTGGATCAAACATGGCCACCTTTTTCTTGATGCTATTCATCAGTTTGCCACGGCCGCCCACTTGAGGCACCACCTGCCACGGAGGAACTTTCTCTGCAGTTCTCGCTGCATCACTCATATTTGCTGTTTCAGTTGTGCGTATGTTCCAGCTCGATGTTTGCCGCAACCGCAGCTCAGCTTCCGCCACTGCCTTCAGTTCACATAATCGGAGCTGTAGCTGATCATGCTGGAGTCGCAAGACATATTGCCTCCATTAAGGTAACCGACAGAGGTTTCGTCCAGACCGCCACATGTGCACACCAGCTGCACCGCCTTTTTTATGAACTTGTTTCGTGTAAATTTATAAATATCACTTATACCGTCTCGTGGAAATCCTCCAGCGTAAAACTGGGAGAACCCAATTGCACCAATTTCTCCATGGATTTTTTAGCCAGCTCCCTAAACTGCAAATAGACTTCTTTGTTCGAGATCAAATGCTCCAAGTAAGAATAGGCAAAAGCCCGGAAGAAACAGTTACCATCTGGTCGTGTGCGAAGCATGAATTTGCATACAATATATTAAATATTACAAAACAATTTAATAATATTCAAATACTTACAAATTTAGCTAGCGTGTAGCAAGAATATTTTCATTTTAATATTTTTTTTCGACGTCAAAGTCAGTGGCAACATAATCATTTAGAACTTAGCGAAAAGAAAACAAACGAGAACAAAGGAGAAGGCAGCCATTTTTTTATAATGCTCTCTTTGAAAGAAAGTTGAAAAGAGAAATGGTTGATTTGATGTAACATAGTTGCATTTCACAAATGGGAATAGTTCCGAGCGGAGCTGAGAATACACTGGGTCAATTTAAATTGAAAAGTTTCAGATCTGCTCCGATCGGAGCAGAATGTGAACACTGAATACCACCCTATAAAACTACTCAAGTGTTGTCATAGCTGCCAGTTCTTTATCCCACAGAAAATACCTTTATCCCACCCCCAGAAAATAAAAAATACCACATAAAATACCATGGTATTTTTTCAATAAAAAACACTGCAAACATCGACTAACTGAAAGTGGCGGCTGAATTTATCGGCCGATGTGAAATGTTAAAAAAAGTCGCTCGGACCCCTGGTGACCTTGAAAAATCACTAAAGCCCTCTAGACTAAAAGGTTTTTCAACAGGGACGCTACAAAAGTAGAGCGACAGGGACAGCAAACGACGCCATATTTCTTGCCGCTCTTTTGACATTTCTCTTCAGTAAGGTTTGCCATTTCATGCTTGACCAGTAGAAGCGTCGTATGTTCGATAATTTCAACACTGGCGAAATATTTATTTTATGTTCCTAATATTTACAAATTTGTAAGTTGAGTTTATGTTTTGTAATACAGGAAATACAAATATAACAATATTAAACTTTTAAAGAGTATATATTTGTTCTTATTTTTTTTCTTTTTTTAATTTTTTTTTATAAAATGGTATATATTTTGACTCCATGAGCACAGAAATAACTTGCTTTTGTATAAAAAATTTAAAACTTTTCCAAAAATAACTTGCATTTGTATGAAAAAAATGAAAAAAATTTCCAAAAAATCGCGCGATATAAGTCCCCAAAGGAGTTGTCTTATTTTATCATCAGTACCCAACTAGAACAAAATACGAAATGTTATCTTTTCGACTATCGTTTTGCAGGTGACCTAAAGGTTCTTACAAAAGTTATCTATTAAGCATCGTATAGATATTTCAGAAAGTTTTTTTTTTTTGCTGCGTCATACCGTTTGCTGTTAGCATTTTTTGTGCTCCGGGTATTTTGTGTGGACAAAAATTGATAGTAAAAATATTAACCGCGACGAGTAAATTGCGTTTATGAATTGCTACAAAATCGGGTCTATGAAATTGAAAATGTTCGTGGGCAGTTACTTACTGCAGGCGTCATTCCACCGTGTGAGGAGGTGTCTAAGGCAGGGTTACCGTTATGCGACTAAAGTGGCAAAATGCGACATTTTTATTGCCATGAGACCATGAGACGACTTTTCAAAAATTACCATATTTTCGACTTTTTAGAATTTTGGAATGACTTTTGAGACTATTTAGATTTATTTAAATTATTTCAGAAAATTTTATTAAAATAGACCCCTAAGGCATAAGTTTAAAAAAAAAAAATATTGTAGTCAAAGCCGTAAAGTTAAAAATTCTCCGATTTGTGACAAATAACGTAACAAGTTGTCAGTTATAAGTGATCGATCATGGCGTTAACAAAAAAATTTTAAAAAGTGGGAAAACAAAATGTGGACATTTTGTTTAGCTAACCGATCGTATGTAATTATTGCAGAGATATAATGTGTATCCCATTCGGTTTCGAGAGACCATCTTTATTAATAGTGAACGTAGATCATGTCGATAATCAGGATTTATGAATCGTAAATTTACGATGAAATTAATGTGTAGAATTTAAGCCCAACAATCAGTAGGAGATGTGGCAAAAATTCATGTATTTCACATTTGCCCATTCTCAGAAAGTAGTAATTGAGATCATTTAAAATTCCAAATAAAAGTGATCAAATGTGATCAACATTGAAATATTGAAATTTTGTGAAACTAAAAAGTTCTTCATTTGTGATATGATTTTTCTTTTTTCCATGTTAATTTTTTTAGTTATAAATAAAAAAAAAAGTAAAAAAAAATTGTTTATTATCGAAAACAAGTAAAATCACGATAAGACAACACGGAAAAGATACTGATCGTTTTGCGATTCTTACAACCCCGGATCATTAAGTCAAAAGAACAAATAACGTATTTGGAAATTAGTTCTTTATATTTTATTTTAATTGAAAACTCAGAATTGCTTAGTAAATCATACAAAATTTTTGAGTACAAGGCGTATGACACAATTTTTTCTTATAAAAATATTGAAATTATCTGGAATTCGGTGGCAAATATTAAATATTTGTACCTTTGTTTATTTTTTATAAATTAATTATTTTTGTTACGCTACATTGAAAATAAATAAAGACAAAAAATATACCCAGTGATTCGTTCTGTCGTAATTACGAACTGTTTCGGAACTATACGTTAGACAACTCTGATAAATGTGTGCGAGGTTGGTTCGGATTTCGAAATTAAATAGGAGTGAAATCAGACTAAAGGAAACACAGAGTTCTTTCCTATTTTTCTGAACTGTGCCTGAAAGAAAAAATCACAAAATAAAGAGAGCAAAACTGAAAATATTTTAAAATCAGCCAATCAAAATTGATAAAATATTTTGAAACCAGCCAATCAAAAACGATGTGAAGCAAAACTGATGGCATATTTGTTTCAGAATGGGACAGAATATTAAAGGAAACTCTGAAGTAAAGCTGATTCAAATGAAAATTAATGACAAAAAAACTAAGGTATTTGTTTTGTTTTTTTTGTTTATTTAAGTATTTTTTTTTTAAATTTGTAAACTATTACTATATAATATATATAATACACATTAATATAAAACAAATTTTAAATAACATAGTTTACAATTAAACGTGCGGTTAAATCTTCGACGGACTTTTGCTTGCTGCGACGCGGCATGGTACCGTATGGAATACAAACACCAACTTTGACTTCCAAAAGCATGTTGGCGCGCAGCTTCATGGAGGCAAGATCTGGTGTGGCAGAGAGGCCGCTCTTCTGCGGCTTCGTCATGCCAATGGAGCGAACACCCAACGAAGGCCAGTGCATGATGCGCTGCTGCTGTGTGTTGGGCGTCACGTGTAAGTCTAGCGTAGCAGGTCGGGTTTCCGTGGCTTGACGCGAGTTTGAGTGGCGCGAAAGGCAGTTGTTGTGGGTTTTTGGTTCGTGGGCATGACAGACTTTTCGCGTGATCTGGTGAGCTCACACGTCTGCAGCATAGGCGCTGAGGTTGCGGGACGCGTTAAGAATACTGTACGCGTGATGCCGCTGAGGCGCGAACGCATGCGGCTGTCATTCAACTAACCGGCAATTGTTGGGGTTGGCAGACGCATTAGGTTCTGCAAGTTCAAAAATACAAAATAAGTAGGTAAAGTAAACGTTAGTTTGCATTTTTACCAACCTTTATATCTGTTCATTCGTCCAGGCAGCACCAGATGTGGATCAAACATGGCCACCTTTTTCTTGATGCTATTCATCAGTTTGCCACGGCCGCCCACTTGAGGTACCACCTGCCACGGAGGAACTTTCTCTGCAGTTCTCGCTGCATCACTCATATTTGCTGTTTCAGTTGAGCGTATGTCCCAGCTCGGTGTTTGCCGCAACCGCTGCTGCAGCTGCCGCCACTGCCTTCAGTTCACATAATCGGAGCTGTAGCTGATCATGCTGGAGTCGCAAGACATATTGCCTCCATTAAGGTAACCGACAGAGGTTTCGTCCAGACCGCCACATGTGCACACCAGCTGCACCGCCTTTTTTATGAACCTGTTTCGTGTAAATTTATAAATATCACTTATACCGTCTCGTGGAAATCCTCCAGCGTAAAACTGGGAGAACCCAATTGAACCAATTTCTCCTTGGATTTTTTAGCCAGCTCCCTAAACTGCAAATAGACTTCTTTTTTCGAGATCAAATGCTCCAAGTAAGAATAGGCAAAAGCCCGGAAGAAACAGTTACCATCTGGTCGTGTGCGAAGCATGAATTTATATTTGCCGGCCAGATCTAGTATCTTGTTGGTGAATACTACGTCGCCCAAGTACTCGGCATTGAGGAAGGTGATGGGCACTGACGAGTGGTGTTGTCTCGCAAATCTGAAATAAAAATATAATAAATAAAAACAACACTTCGTCTGTTCGTCCATCCCTCCGCACGACCTTGCTATCAACAACGTCTGATGCACTGTCGACAGCTAACTACGACATAGCTAGCGTCGAATGTTTTCTTTGCCCACCTCTTTCACATGTTAAACCATCATAAGCGATGATGGGTCACCCTAAAAATAACATACAATATATTAAATATTACAAAACAATTTAATAATATTCAAATACTTACAAATTTAGCTAGCGTGTAGCAAGAACATTTTCATTTTAATATTTTTTTTTCGACGTCAAAGTCAGTGGCAACATAATCATTTAGAACTTAGCGAAAAGAAAACAAACGAGAACAAAGGAGAAGGCAGCCATTTTTTTATAATGCTCTCTTTGAAAGAAAGTTGAAAAGAGAAATGGTTGATTTGATGTAACATAGTTGCATTTCACAAATGGGAATAGTTCCGAGCGGAGCTGAGAATACACTGGGATATGTTGCGACTTTTTTTGACCGAGTGCGCCTTTTTGGACACTTTTTCAAAATTCTCAACGGTAACCCTGGTCTCAGGACGTGACTGTGGCAGTAACAAACAGTGCAGTTAAAATAATTTGAAATAAAAATGCATTTAAATTTAAAACATAGCTTTTGGTTTTTCATTATTATTGTCTATTTTTAAATTTATTTGATAAGTATTAGTTCGTCATTTGATTATTTCCATCAATTTTTGGAAAAGTAAATAATCGAATGACAACCTAATACATTGATAATAATTTGTTGTCATATTTTACATGTGTATTGGTAGTTAAAAGGGTTAACTAAAAGCTGTATTTAAGCTATCTTATCGGCTGTCTAGAGGACAACTTTCTGATGATGCCTTTTAATAGTTGACTTAAACATAACATTTTAGTTATCTTTTCGAGAGCTAAAAGACAACAAAGAGGCGGACATACGTAAGTCTCTCCGATTCCTTTTTGATCACTTTTACGACAACATTCGGATATCGTTAATTCGCGGAGTAAATTTTATTGAATTGGAAGAAAATTAATCAAATGTATTTTTATTTATTCTAGAATTAAAACAGTATCCTGGTATACATCGCCATCGTCTTTTTAAATCCTTCGAAGGCAAAATTGTACAACGACTTGAGATTTCTTCGCAGAAGAACCAAGTTCGACCGTACAACGACTTGAGATTTCTTCGCAGAAGAACCAAGTTCGACCGACGACGCTATCATCAAAGTAAACTCTGAAAAGAAATATTTTCCATCACATGTTGATAATTTAAATCACAGGATATTTTATTTTCACTTTTACCATTAAAATGTAATATTTGAGTGGGCACTTTTTTACACCATTGAATTTACTTAATTGTTGTGTACGTCATTTTTTATAGTAGTTACATGTCAAAATATCTCAAAATTTTTCTGCAAATGTCCAAGAACTCTGGATGTTTGCTATCAGTCAACTGTAAATATCTCAATTTTCATTGCTGTTGTGGCAAGCATCTCTTAACTATCTTCATATATGTCATATTCAAAAAATATTAATAGTTTTGCTGCAACTTTATTGAAACTTATGGGATGTTTGAATATTTGCTACAAGGCGTAAATTTAAAAGGATAGACTTTCATAAACATCTTGTTTTTAGTGTATATACAAAAAAAAAAAAAAACAATTAAAAACTAAAAAAGCAACTTCCTGTTTACAAAACTTAAATTCAACCTACAAATATGTAAATATTTAGAGGGCCAGGGGTGGCATTTTTTTTCACTTCGGCCGGTAAAGTGCAATTCTCCCAAAGTGAAATAAAAATAAAACTGTCACGCGCTTTATTTTCGAAAAAAAAACAATATTAAAAAAAGGTCACCACGGGTGTATTATTTTTCAAATATGTCAATCCTAGCGGGCCCCAATTTTAACATCCAAAATTTTGGAAATTTGTAGTTCTTTATTACTTGGCGAAGGAAATGGTCGTTTAATTGATACAAATTCTAAACTCAAATCACATCGCACATGCTGCACTAAGTTACTTTCTTCTATATAAATTTTCTCTCTTTTTTTATTTTTTTTTTCAAACAGAAGCCCACACTCGCCTTCTAGAACTTGAACTACCCAGAAAAAATACTATATAAATAATAGTTTTTTACTATTTAAAATAGTCAATAGAATAAATGGTTTTAATCGGAAAATACCATTAAATACTCGAAAATACCATGACATTGAGTTTATATGAAAATTTGTATTTTTTGTATACTATTAAATCAATAATAGTCCGGTTGTCTTATCGACTATTTTCGTTCGGCGATGTCATTTATAGTTAACGCGAGAAATTCCGTTTTCTATGTCAAACACATTTACACATTCTTTAATTTTTTTCCCCTCTCTACGGTTTACTGTTTAATAATTTAATTGTTTATGGTATTTAATAATTTAATTTTATTTCATAATTATATAAAAATATTTTTATTTAAGTTGCCCCTAGCTGGTATCGAACTCCTGACTCCGTCGTTGAAGTCCACTGCTAGGCTACGCATCAAAAATGTTTTTGTTTAGATATTTGCCTTCAAAACGAAATTTTTGAAATGTTCAATTTATTAGCTGCGTTTTTTTCATAATTTAAATTTGAGCTGGAACAAATTTTATACGCAAAACAAAAACAACTTTTGAACCAGATAAATTTCTGGTGTAGCTATCCGGCTCAACTCATAGAAATTGTGTACTTACTAAAACGTATGCGGCGAAGATTGCTGAATGTTGCTGACAAAAATTGACAGAATATAAACATCAAAATTTTTAGTAAACAAAAAATATTTTTTGAAAATTAGCTGAAATTTCTGTTGGTGACGACAATCTCAACTCCAACGACTCAAAGAAATGATATCGGAGATTTTTAGACCTTGAAACCATTGCTGTTAGAGAATCTGCGGCATCCCCAGCGTCCACAAGTAAAATGTGCTGTGTTTGTGATTATTTAGTGTGTGTTGGTTCTTGCGGTGATGCAAGAAGCATTTTCAATGAAACATGTCTGTGGCCATCTCTCCCACCTATTGGTGAAATGCCCGTTGTATCATAATCACCGCTGCTTCTTTTTATTTTTTTTTTATATTAAAATTTTAAGTCTCATACCAAAGACACCAACCTTTCATTCAGAAGAAAGGTTTGTGTATTATTTAATTTGAGCCACATCGTTTTTTTCAAAATTGCTTTGATCCGGAACAAAAAATTATGAAAAAAACGCAGCTATTATTTAATGTCACAACGTTCAGACAAAATTATAAATGAACACAGGGCTGCCCGAGGTATATTGGCGACTCAGGTTCCACGTTAGTGGGGCGCAGAAAACAATTGTGTTTGGACAATCAAACCCATGCGCAACGTAAATTTTAAATACTTTTATGATAACCAAAAATAACTGTTTACAGTTTTGATAATTCTTCTACAAGTTTATGTACATCTTTTTATAAAATTGAAATTAAAACTTAATGTTTTTCTGAAGCTATTTTGAATTAAATTAAGTAAATTAATTTACACCTTTATTAAAAATGTTTTTTCTGTTCGATAGATTTGTTAAGTGTGGCATTATAATTCAATATTGTATTTTGCGCTGTAGATGATTACTATTTCTTTGCATTGCATTTTGGGAATTTTATATTATATTATATATTTTTTTGGGAAATTTGGAAAATTGGATCAAATATCAAAAAATTTCGAGTATTAATTCATGTTATTCAAGTTATTTAAATCATAGAAAGATAACTCCATTAGGAATAATTGAAAAATATCAATAACATAAACAGATGAAGAGTTGAGATTTCCCACATTAGTCCCACTATGCCCCAAGTCCTCCTACTAAAATGTTTTATAAAAAAAATTTAAAGCCAAACATTTTTAATCAAAATTTAGCAATTATTTTGGGTTAATAAAAAATAATCGTTTTTGCATTAATTTAATGAAAAAAGAATTTGATTTAGCATTCGCTTGACTGTGACATCAAAGCGAATTCAATTTAGGTGAAGAGTTAGCAATGTTGAATGTTTTTACGAATTTATAGAATTATTGTATACAAATGAATTTATTGGCCCTTATCCGATAATGTGGAATTTTTTTTTTTGTAAATAATTTTGATTTTGTAAATAACCATATTCTTTAGGAAAGCAACCTCTTTGACGTATTTTATTAAAAGTGAAGCACGCAAACGTATTTATATTACAAAAGGACCTTATAAACTGCGAGCATTTTTTTTTTGTAAAATTTTGTCAACCCCAAAAGTTTTGACTAGACCATATTTGTATGGAGAAAAAAAAATCTTTAATTTTAGGTGGTACTCTCATTTTGTTCATTTAAACGAAAGATTAATTTAACGTAAATTTTAAATCGATTGGATAAAGGTAACCAATAGTTTTTTTAATATTTGGATTCGTAATAAGTGAATGAATGATAAATTTATTTTTCATAAAGTATTCATCGATTTAAATTTTTGGTCATATTAATTTTTCATATAAATGATCAAAATGAGGGAACCATTATTAAATTTCAAATTTAATAAGGCCTAATATACATTATATTTGATATTAAAATAAAACGAATGCCTATAGATCATCTGTTAACAATAACAAAACAAGTAATAATTTATTATGCAAAAACAACAAACAGCAAAAACAAGAAAAAAAATTAAAATAATTATTTACTGTTTGTTCAATGCGGTAGAGAGGAATTATAAAAATATCGAAAACATCATCTCAAATTGACCAACTTTTTGTGGAATTCAATATTACCATCGGTGGCATAAGTTTTTTGAGTCAAACCCATTAGTTACTCTGCATATTTTTTATGTTTGTGGTAACGATAAAAATTAGCTGATTAATAATAAAAATAATAAACAAAAATTACAAAATAACTAGAGGTTTGGTCCTATGTAATTCATTATCAGAAAATATTGAGAAAATACAAGCGTTCGCCACATAGCAAAATCAACACGGCTTTATTAGTCTTATCGTCATCGTGCATCATCGACTTCGCTACTAATAATGTTCACTTTAGGCAGTGTTAGATTCCGCTCCAATTTTGTCAATACACCACTCTTAGGACATACTAGTTCCAAATTATCTCCCTAACAGTTGTATCCATTAAATTTAAATGGCCGACATTTTTTTCTTACGTAGCTGTTTGTCTTTCAATGCCAAATATTCAGCTTAATTTCTGTGAATTAAATTATTGTTGGCCACATGAATAAACTTAATGCTTCGCCAAGAATCCGTAAAATTTCCTTTCAAAGATGCAAAGGAAAAACAAGTTTTCTTATTAAAAACAGAAAAGCTTTTATTTAAATTGTTTTGATGTTCGTTTATACATTTTCAACAACGTATATTCCGCTCTTAACACAGATTTGAAACCCACAACAAAGCGTTAAATTATCGCTTATTTCTTGGATTTGCCAACAGACTTCTGAGCTGTCTTCTTAGGCGCAGTTTTGCTGCCAGCGGATTTGCCAGCAACAGCCTTAGTGGGTTTCTTTTCAACAGCCTTAACTGGTTTTACGATTTCCCTCTGGCTCTTCAGAGCCTTGACGATCTTCTGTTCCTCAATCAGGAAAGCACGAACGATGCGTTCGCGTAAACAACCGTGACAGAGCACGCCTCCATATGTACGGGCAACAGTCTTCTGGCGCTTGGACAGACGGGAACGCTCGCAGGGACGTGTGGGACGAATACCCTTCAACTTTTCCTTGCACTGACCGCACTTCGGCACAGACTTGTTCTTCTTAACATATTGGTAGACCAGACGACCACCTGGAGTACGAACACTAAAACAAAAATAACCTTAGTCCACAAAGATCTTGATAAATGGTAAGAACTAGGCAAGCCTACAAATCAACCCCAAAATTAAAAAAAAAACTTACATGCGTCTCCTGTTGGACTTCGTGTTGTACGACAGACGTCTTCTCAAAGTCAAACGCTGAACCATTTTGTCTGTAACTAATAGGCCGCAAATATAATAGTAAATCCAAAACGACAGCAAAACATCAGAAGTCAATCCAAAACGCAGAATATATAAAAGAAAAAGCACACAATTTCACATAAGTATTTCTGATACAAATAGGTCACATTTTATATAATGATATTTTATAATTCACTTCATCTGAAATCATTTTATTATTTGGATGTTTTGTGATAATTTTGATCATTTTGTAAAAAAAAACACTTCGCATACCTCAGAGAAATAAACTGGAAAGGAAGTTGTGGGTATTGCAGTTCCATCATGTGAAGTTGGCTGCAGTTGGTAATATCAAACTGTCAAAAATACCATTACCGATCAAACAGTTCAATTAGGGTATGGTTTCACCAACATATTCTGATTTCTAATCACCAGTGATGTAAATGTATCGACTAAGTGAGTACTCGATATTTAATTAAAACGTTTAAGAGTTTGAATATATAACCATAATTGCCTTTAAGGTTTAGTGTGTTTTTCAAATCAGTTTCAAATATAAAATAAGTGCTATTTTTAGTGCTTATTCTGAATTTGAATATGATTATTACCAAAAAGGGCAGTGAAAATTAGGAGCAAAAATGTAGTGACGCTAAAAACAGTATGTTTTTTATGATTGCAATAGAAACCCTAAAAAAAATATAATATAACAACGCGCGTCCAAATCTAATAGCTTACCGAAATCTATTAGTGTTTGGACTTCTGTGAATATTTAAAACAAACCCGCAAACCTTGAATTGGCTCCAGAATTATATTCGAGAGCTTGAAACACAAAGCTTAAAAAACACGTCTACCACATTTTGGTTGCTGGCATCAATTTCCTAAAGTGGTCTTGACGCTCGGGCTTGAAGTCTACGATATTGTTTGGATGACATATAACGGTATAATTAATCGAAAAATGCCCTTTTTGATGTCTTATATGAGGATCCCCTTTTTTTTACTTATTTTGTAGGATTAAGTCAATATTTAAAAGAAAAAAACTAAATGTAGGTTAATTTTATATCGAGTTGAAAATAAAGATAAATCTTGATTTGAAGTAATCGTTGAAAACAATTTAAGAATAAGTGCAATATTGATTTGAATATAAGGGAATTTTCAAGTTAAGGTTAAGCTACCAGTTTTTATTGAAAAAGCTATCAGCCTAACCAATAAACGAAATAAAACCGACTTTAAAGATATTATCAGCTTTTTCGACATTATTTCGTTTATTGATTAGGCTGTATGATTCTTAAATTTAGGTTAAAGGTGTTTCAAACGTTAACCTCAACTCTACGATTTGAAAGTAATGATTGATTTCAAAGCATTCGCAAGTTAATATTAAGTGCAATGGCATATTGGGTAGGTTTTTCATGTGTTTTTGAAAAAGTCGTTAATTTATTAAATATTATTTTAAAAACATAGTTTCTATATTTTTGTATATTTTATACTCTGTTGTATATTTTTATTTCATATTCTGTTGTCGAGACTTTCACGTTAAAATCGCAAAATTTACTTAATAATGGCACCGTAATTCAACGAAGTTTCGGATTACTTTGATGACCTACACCCAGAAAAAAATCATGGTAAATTGATAGTATTTCAATAGAAAAACAATAATTTATACCATTAAAATTGGTCAATAGGATGAGTCCCATCAGTTCAGTATTATTGAAACTCTTAATACAATGTGTGGTTGTACCATAAATTTTATAATGTGATATTGTAATGTCAATAAGAAAGACCTATACAAATTTAATGTTACGTATTAATTTTATGGTATAGTCGAATTACATTTTCCTAATAATTTATTAAAACAAAAATGTATTTAAGTTAATTTATTGTATATATTATTTTATTTAAATGTCGAAATTGATATTCAATTTTACAACACACACATAAAAAGACACTTCTTGCTGCAAAAGGTTATAACACATTTAATGTTTGCTTTGGTTTCCAAAATTGATTGTAGTACTTGAGTCTGCAGTTATTTTTGAGTCCGTTGCCATAATAGAAGTTCGATGTATTATTTATTTTCTGTAATAAATAAATATATAAATATAATTTATTTACATTAAATACATTGAGCCCTTACCAATGTCGCGTTTAATAATGTGGATTATAACAAAAAAATACATGCGACCATTTTGAGTAATCACGCAGAATGTTTTTTTTACACCACGTTTATTATTATAGGAGGAAACCATTAAAACAACAGTATTTATTCTATTTAAAATAATAATATTGAAATATTTAAATTTATGATACTGAATTTTTCAAATACTATTGAATTAATTAGAAAACTTTTGATTTAAAAAGAAAAAACTATTAATACATGAACCATAAGATAAATGGTCGTACCATAAAGTACTTAATGGTACATTTTCTTCTGAGTGTACCAAATGAACGGGGAAAATGCAAAATATGCAAAGCTAGTATTTCTTATAAAGGTAAATCAATTGGATTATAGATTATCAAAGCATACCAAACGATATCGAAACAATATTGTTCAAAAATTATTTTGTTATTCAATGAAATGTTAATGATATAGTTATTGTAAAAATTCTCGATAGCAAAACAAATTCCCCATTTATAATCTAGATTATAGAAGAGAAGGAAGTTTGAAATTTTATTTTTTATACATTAACATATAGGAAACATATTATAAAAAAAAAACATGAATATTTAGTTATTAATTGGATAAATAAAAATACACTCTGCGACTTAAGAAATGTTAGTAAAGTGCATTTAAAACAAAATATTAAGTAAAAATATATGCATATTATAACTTTTTGCTACGAGATTCTAGACTTTTAAATTTTGACAAAAAATAGACGTTTGTGAATTATAAACTTTTTGATTTGCGACGTAAAATTTACATGTAATTTAGTGGTTAAAATGTACACCCAAAAAAAACATGGTAAATTAGTAGTATTTCAAAGACAATTCTCGTTGCATTTGTGTAGATAAATATCAAACGTGTCTAAGTCCACTTTTCAAAATTTTTGAGGTTTTAGTCAATATTTACCTTAATCCACCATACCAGCATATTGTATTAAGTTTAGTGACTCCAACTAGATTAGTTTTGGAGAAAAAATGACTTAAACATTCATGTTTTTATCAAAACTGACTAAGTCCATTTATTCATAAAAATCAAATTTGCATTACCCCTCTCAACCAATCACAAGGCGATATGGCCCCTGTCATCACTGTAAGTTTGCATAGAACTTGTACCGTAGGAGAATGTTTTACTGTTTTAAAAAGAGTTAAATGGACATAAATATTGCAATTACCTTCCCAATTAATTAAAAAATATGTTTGAAAAATCAGAAGATCATAAATAAATTTGAAAATACGAGAAAACTGCAATTATTTATAAATTGTGTGTAGTAGATTCACTAGCTATCTCTGTATTTTTATGATTTTACACATGGCCGCATTCTATCTTCCCCCTGTGGCCTTTATAGTTTTAAAAATTGTGTACCTAGTGTACCCAGTGTACCCAGAAAAAAATCATGATAAATTGATAGTATTTCAATAGAAAAACAATAATTTATACCATTAAAATTGGTTAATAGGATGCGTCCCATCAGTTCAGTATTATTGAGACTCTTAATACAATGTGTGGTTGTACCGTAAATTTTATAATGTGATATTGTAATTTCAATAAGAAAGACCTATACAAATTTAATGATACGTATTATTAATTTTATGGTATAGTCGAATTACATTTTCCTAATAATTTATTAAAACAAAAATGTATTTTAGTTAATTTATTGTATATACTTATTATTTTATTTAAATGTCGAAATTGATATTCATTTTACAACACACACATAAAAATACCATTCTTGCTGCAAAAGGTTATAACACATTTAATGTTTGCTTTGGTTTCCAATAATTGATTGTAGTACTTGAGTCTGCAGTTATTTTTGAGTCCGTTGCCATAATAAAAGTTCTTCGTATTATTTATTTTCTGCAATAAATAAAAATATAAATAAATATATAAATATACTTTATTTACATTAAATACATTGATTCCTTACCAATGTCGCGTTTAATAATGTGGATGATTACAAAAAAATACATTCAACCGTTTTGAGTAAACACACAGAAAATAAACGGGTTCATAATATTAACGAATGCTGTTCATAGAGGCAAATTCATACGTTTTAATGCAAGATACATTGTGACAATGTACATTGTCCTGTAACTTGTTTGTGAATTTAATGATCAGTTCATTTTCAGTAAGAATCAGTGTTCGTAATACGCACAAATAAATTTAATGATTTTTTTTCATACTTCAATGAATTATATTCATTGAAATACTGCAGTAGACATTTTGCATGTTCGTTTTTCGTGTTCGTTGCTAGTAGCGTTAGCTGCGCTCTGCTGCTATTAATTCGCAGAAAGCTGCGACAAATGTAAGAAGTAGTTGCGAAATGAAGTGCGAAATTACATTTAATTTATATTATACTATTATATTTAATGTATATATTAATTGAATTTACATTAAAATAATAAAATGAAAAAACTTTCTGAATTCACTTTTGTTTATGATCTCGTTCATAAAGTATGTATTCGATTCATTGCGACAATGAACTCTCGCATTCAATATAACTAATGAAATATTCATTGTAATTATGAATATTTGTCATTTTGTTTCATGATCCGTACATTGTAATGCAATGAATTTGTACATTGAAGTATTACCGGAAATTCGTTGTGACAATGAACAATTACATTGGACCAATTTTAACGAAATATTCTTTGTGATAATGTACTTATTCATTGTAGATATGTACTTTTTTGGTTCAGTGCACGCAGAATGACGTACAAAACGAACATGTTAGTATTCGTTTTATGTTTTTTTACACCACGTTTATTATTATAGGAGGAAACCATTTGAACAACAGTATTTATTCTATTTAAAATTATAATATTGATATATTTAAATTTATGGTACTGAATTTTTCAAATACTATTGAATTAATTAGAAAACTTTTGATTTAAAAAGAAAAAACTATTAATACATGAACCATAAGATCAATGGTCGTACCATAAAGTATTTAATGGTACATTTTCTTCTGAGTGTATATATAATTAAAAAATATTTTTTAATAACATTTGATGATATGTTTTACTTGTGAAACACCATCATACAGGGGTATATGCTATCTTGTAGCCAATTAAATTCCCCATCTAATAATGTGGTTGTCACTTCTGGCTTTTACTTCAGATAGGAGCTATAGACGCCTCCATCTAAATCTTCCAGTTTCTCCAGATTACCAAGTAGGTTTTTCACCGTTGCTGATGGTAAAAATCAATCGTGTAAGAAAACTGAGTATGCCATCTTAATCTACTCATTTTTCCTGATTTTTTTATACCAATATCATGTTCGTCCTGTACTTGGTATAGAATCTAGTGGTGGACCCACCAACTTGGTCATGTCAGCTTTTCACCGTTGCTGATGGTAAAAAGCAATCATTTACGAAAGGGGTATATGCTATCTTGTAGCCAATTAAATTCCCCATCTAATAATGTGGTTGTCACTTCTGGCTTTTACTTCAGATAGGAGCTATAGACGCCTCCATCTGAATCTTCCAGTTTCTCCAGTTTACCAAGTAGATTTTTCACCGTTGCTGATGGTAAAAATCAATCGTGTAAGAAAACTGAGTATATCATCTTAATCTACTCATTTTTCCTGATTTTTTGATACCAATATCATGTTCGTCCTGTACTTGGTATAGAATCTAGTGGTGGACCCAACAACTTGGTCATGTCAGTTTTTCACCGTTGCTGATGGTAAAAAGCAATCGTTTACGAAAGGGGTATATGCTATTTTGTAGCCAATTAAATTCCCCACTTGTGGCAGTTGCCACTTGTGGCTTTTACTTCAGAAAGGAGCTATGGATGCCTTTATCTGATTCTTCCAGTTCATCATGTGGTTTTCGCCGTTGCTGATGACCAAAAATAATTGTTTATTAAAACTGACTATACCATTTTCAAGTACTAATTTTTTCTGATTTTTTTTAATACTAACTTTGATTCTGACTACGACATGGTTCGTACTTGGAATAGCTTGCAACGAATGCAAACATTTTTTTTTCAATTTTTCATTAGGAACATAACGAAACCCATAAATATGAATATGTTAAATTTTAGTAAATAAAGTTCCCTATCGTGTGGTAAAATTGGCAAAAAGATTAATTAAAAGGTGCAGACGCATTCAGGAGAATTTTCCAGTTAATCGTTACTACTCAAGAATAATAGAAACAAAGATTGCGCAGAACGTTGCTCAAAACTTGAATCTTCTGCGCATGTACGTAGAAATTTTTTGACAATTGTTATTTTTTTATTGTATCAGAATGTTGTTGCAAAGAAAACAACAACTGTGTTATTATTTTAAAAATAATTGTGTTAAATGTGGAAAAACTGGAGGTAATCGGCCACCACAAAGAAAAAAATAAGAAATCTACTTCGAAATACGCTAAAAACATAATAAAATTACAGTTTTTGAGTCGTTCCGATCTTTCAGGATAACGAAAATATATTTTCGTGCCGAAATGTTTTGATGAACGATAGTTGATGCAACCACTTAGGAAACTACCGCAGGCCTGCTGCCCATCCATGTTTTTGGGCTGCCTATCAATGTTTTGCGAGACGTTAGCCAACTAGTCGAGTTGTAGTTGGTGTTAGTGCAGTTAAACACAGCGCATCTCATTATTAAACAATTTATTAAAATTTTCAACACAAAAACAACAATCAAAACAACAGTAAAATAATGTTTTTGTAATTTTTGAAATGTCTAAATATCAAATTTGAATTTCCGTTGCCTGACATTCGGAACTTTTTGTCGTCAGCATTATAGGGTGTACATGCGCAATGCGTAATCATATTATTCTATTATTCTTGGTTACTACTCCATTTTGTGCCATGTCATACATGTTGCCATTCGTGTTAAAAATCTCATCAGTGGGATTTATTAATACATTTTTCCCACATTTACAAAATAATTTGTACTGCGCATTGTCCGATATAGACATTTATTTTTGCCCTCGAAATTCAAATGAAAAGTTCAATTAGTCGAATAATTTCCTATCAGTTGGTGGAACTGGCATAGGCATTCCATGGAAGATGTAGACGCCTCCAGAAAAATCTTAAATTTCATCGCGCGTTTTTTCTCGTGTTCGTTGTGTTTGCACAGGTGTTGCCACGTACATTAAAAATCCCAACTGTGTGATTTATTAAGGTAGTTTTCCCATATTTAATAAATATCTTTTTAGTGCTTAATTTCCCCACAAATACAATATATATGTATTATTATTATTAGTTATATGGCGAATTTTTTAATATTTAACTAATCTTTTCTTAAAGTAAATAAAGTAGGAAAAAACACACAAATTAGCCAGAATTAGTTCGCTTCATGTGAACTTTTTTTGAAATGTAAATAAGGGCGGATAATATTTGTATAATATAAAATGTAAAATATAAAATATAAAATATAAAATATAAAATATAAAATATAAAATATAAAATATAAAATATAAAATATAAAATATAAAATATAAAATATAAAATATAAAATATAAAATATAAAATATAAAATATAAAATATAAAATATAAAATATAAAATATAAAATATAAAATATAAAATATAAAATATAAAATATAAAATATAAAATATAAAATATAAAATATAAAATATAAAATATAAAATATAAAATATAAAATATAAAATATAAAATATAAAATATAAAATATAAAATATAAAATATAAAATATAAAATATAAAATATAAAATATAAAATATAAAATATAAAATATAAAATATAAAATATAAAATATAAAATATAAAATATAAAATATAAAATATAAAATATAAAATATAAAATATAAAATATAAAATATAAAATATAAAATATAAAATATAAAATATAAAATATAAAATATAAAATATAAAATATAAAATATAAAATATAAAATATAAAATATAAAATATAAAATATAAAATATAAAATATAAAATATAAAATATAAAATATAAAATATAAAATATAAAATATAAAATATAAAATATAAAATATAAAATATAAAATATAAAATATAAAATATAAAATATAAAATATAAAATATAAAATATAAAATATAAAATATAAAATATAAAATATAAAATATAAAATATAAAATATAAAATATAAAATATAAAATATAAAATATAAAATATAAAATATAAAATATAAAATATAAAATATAAAATATAAAATATAAAATATAAAATATAAAATATAAAATATAAAATATAAAATATAAAATATAAAATATAAAATATAAAATATAAAATATAAAATATAAAATATAAAATATAAAATATAAAATATAAAATATAAAATATAAAATATAAAATATAAAATATAAAATATAAAATATAAAATATAAAATATAAAATATAAAATATAAAATATAAAATATAAAATATAAAATATAAAATATAAAATATAAAATATAAAATATAAAATATAAAATATAAAATATAAAATATAAAATATAAAATATAAAATATAAAATATAAAATATAAAATATAAAATATAAAATATAAAATATAAAATATAAAATATAAAATATAAAATATAAAATATAAAATATAAAATATAAAATATAAAATATAAAATATAAAATATAAAATATAAAATATAAAATATAAAATATAAAATATAAAATATAAAATATAAAATATAAAATATAAAATATAAAATATAAAATATAAAATACAAAATACAAAATATAAAATATAAAATATAAAATATAAAATATAAAATATAAAATATAAAATATAAAATATAAAATATAAAATATAAAATATAAAATATAAAATATAAAATATAAAATATAAAATATAAAATATAAAATATAAAATATAAAATATAAAATATAAAATATAAAATATAAAATATAAAATATAAAATATAAAATATAAAATATAAAATATAAAATATAAAATATAAAATATAAAATATAAAATATAAAATATAAAATATAAAATATAAAATATAAAATATAAAATATAAAATATAAAATATAAAATATAAAATATAAATATATAAAATATATATATACATTTAAAAAAAAGTCCACATGCAGCAAACTAATTATTATGTTATTTTAAAAGAAAAGATTAGTAAAATATTAAAAATATTTTTTATTTATAAAAAAAATACGCCATATAACAAATAACAATATATATTTACTGTGTTTGTGGGGAAATTAAGCACTAAAAACATATTTATTAAATATGGGAAAACTACCTAAATAAATCACATAGTTGGGATTTTTAACGTACGTGGCAACACCTGTGCAAACACAACGAACACGAGAAAAAACGCGCGATGAAATTTAAGATTTTTCTGGAGGCGTCTACATCTTCCATGAAATGTCTATGTCAGTTTCACCAACTGATAGGAAATTATTTGACTAATCGAACTTTTCATTTGAATTTCGAGAGCAAATATAAATGTCAATATCGGAAAATGCGCAGTACAAGGATGCAAATGCTTTTGTAAATGTGGGAAAAATTTATTAATACTTAAATCCCACTGATGAGATTTTTCACACGAATGGCAACATGCATGACATGGCACAAAATGGAGTAGTAACGATGAACTGGAAAATTCACCTGGATGCGTCTTTGCCAATTTTACCACACGATAGGGAACTTTAATAATAATAATAGTTTGGCACTACAGTTCTATATGAACTTAGGCCGAGCTCTCTCACCATTTTGAGCTGTGCGTGTTATATTTGTACTCAAAGTGGTGGGACCAGGGGCGGATCCAGAAGTATGATTTGGAGGGGCGATTGATTTTTTTGCGCCTTTTTTCCAATTTTTTCTAAAATGCGCCCCAATACATTTTTTTATCAAATATTTTCTTATCAAATACAGTGAATAATGAATTATACACAACTGTAGTTCTTTTTTTAAATCAACAGTTTTATTTTCTTAAACATGAAAAAATATAGGGTGCGGACGGATCTGTGATACCCTAGAAAAATCGAAATCCGGTGCACCTACATATTTGGTCATATAGGTATGAAAGGTAATAATGCGACATTTGTAATTATATGGTCATGTTTATGATAGCGATTAGAATTTGTAATTATGTAAAAAATAAAAAAAAAACAGCCCAACAATTAATTATAATATTTCGTTGGAAAGTTGTATCGAGGAAGCGCCGCAGGTGACATTTTTTTTAGAAATAATAGTGTAATCAAGAATTGAAACCGTAACCGAAACCGATATCCGTTTAAAACCGTTTCATTTTTAAAACCGTTATACGATAATCCGAAATAAACCGATATCCAAAACCGAAATAAACGGTTTCGGTTTTCTACCGGTTTAAAACGGTTTTTAAAAAAGTATAAAAAAAAACAGAAAGATATATTTTATTTTATATAGAAGATCTTAAGTACAGGGCATGTTTAAATGTCATTTAATAAAATTTTGGGTTCCCAAAATAAAAATGTTGTTTTTTGAGAAAACAATGTTACCAAAAAAACTATCTTTGGTCTAAAATTGTGTGTTTTTTTTTCATTCATTTGTGTAGCGGTAAATCAAATTAACAACAAAACACCAGCAACTCGTTGTTAAAAATGATTTAATTTTTAATGATATTGTTTTTTTATTTATTGTATAAGTAAAATATATAGGGAGTCTGGGGTAAAGTGGGACAAGTTTAGAAAAGTTCATTTGAATAATTATTGAATTATTTTAATGGATCTTTTCAATATAATACTATTTAAAGAGCCCTTTAATTGATTTTTGTGTGATTTTTAAAACAGGTCAATTTTGGAAATATATATTAAGGATAAAAGAATTATAATAAGATAATAAAAAAACAATGTAATGCAAGAAAAAATTAGAAAAAAAAGTAAAAGTGCAAGTTCGACAAGTTCGAACATTTCAAGTATACAGGCAGATATTGCAGTTTAAAATTTCTTTCTTTTCATGAAGTTTTTGACAATTACCGAGGTATTCTTGCTGCTGTTGTTTAAGGTTCGGTTCTCGGCTCACTTTTGCAATTCAGATCATATCTCAGGTGACGTCAAAATGTTGCTTTTCATTGGCTTGTGGCCACGATTGAAATTGCTTCTTGGCGAAATCAATTAAATAATTCATATAACACAATATTTTCACTAGAATAAAAAAAACATTGCTTTAATTACGTTTCCCACTTTACCCCAATATCAAAAATTGAAAATAACTTAGCACCATATAAACAATGTTAAATTATTTGAAAAATATGGAAAAAAGAAATTTTATACAAAAACCGAAATCAAATCCGAAACCGTAACTTGGAACCGGTATACCGAAACCGAAACGCGGAAAAAACCGAAACCGAAATCAAAACCGTTATTCGTTTAGGTTTCAATCCTTGAGTGTAATTAGTGTATAATAGACTCCTAATTAAATTTCTTTTCGTTTGCCTACCCACACTTGTTTCGTGTACAAAATGAACTCAGTTGTTAAATTAAAAAGGGTCCTGAGGTTACTGGGGTTATCGAATCATGAACATAATAACATACTAATCGTGAGATCAATATCTTTCATTTCAGTACCTACATGTTCATGTACCACAAGACTGACCGCGCCCCAATTTAGTCTGGGACCCAAACAGAGGGGATAGTTTGAAGAAAAAATATTTCACTTCATCCGGTTATCTAAAGTTCAGCCAATTTGTTTATTGTTTTTTTGTTTGGAGATTTTTTGGTAGAAGTATAATAATTAATTTTGGTTTTAATAAATATGTATCTAAAATAAAAATTATATTTGAATTTTGAAAGTATTTATCAAAAATAATTATTTTTGACTTTAATAATATTAATCAAACTTTTATTTATATTTCTCAAATATAATTATTAAAAAATATTTTAAAATTTAACCAGTCCTATAATAAAAATAAGACCATAAATTGAAAATGTTCATCGAATGTTATCTAATGGTACCCTTTGTTTTACAGTGCCATCATTTCTTACAATGACTTTTTACACATAAATTTGAAAAAATTCATTATTTTTGGTATCTGATTTTAGGAAGGTGTACATATCTCAGTACCCTTTGGAAACAAAATTCAATTTGTGTATTATATTAAAGGTGATCAATACCGACATCTCGTTGGAAAACTACTTTAGATATACACAATGTATTTTTAATGATTATATAATTTTATATATGCAGATTTTTCAAATCTTCAAGGGGTATCTCAAACAGTACGGAAAACCAAAATGTTGTTGAAGAGGAAAACAAGAATTTCTGATTAAAAGTTAATTTTTTTCATGCAAACAATTTTTTTTTGTTGATAACATCTTCAATTATATTTGAAACAATCATAACCTTATAGCGCAATGCCAATTGGACATAATTAAAAACTATATTTTTTGAATATTTGATTTTTAATAATGAAAAATACACCACCACCTCTAAAACTATAAATTGTCACATTTTTATCAAATATGCTATTTGGACTTATAGTATTACAGATAAGTATAGTTACGCATTAGTATAGTCAATTTTAAGTTCAATATAAATTCAAAATCATCTTTTTGACCATCATCTTTTCATACTAAAATTCTAAAAAAGTTGATTTTTTTTTAGTCGAATTATTAAAGTTGTCTTATAATTGCCTATGATTATGCGCCTATAATGTTTAAATTCGATTTAATATTGATACTCCGAGACAAAATTTATGTCAGTTTTCATGAATATTTAGGGCATATTTCCGGCCAACACACAGATAAATGGAATATTTTGGGAAGTGTATAGCAGGTTGTAAAATTTTGTGGAATTTTTATGACAGATTCACGGCTTATTTTGGGTTCGGGCAGTTCGGGCAGACATTTTGCGATACAAACTACGTCTATCTCTTTTTAAAATATGTCGAAAAAATGTTTCTAAACTGCCTCGACCCAGCCAAAAATTTTGTAAATTAATCGCATTTGCAATTTTATGCTTTTTTGAAAATTTTGCGCCTTTCTCTATATTAGAGAAAGGCGCAGTATTTTTGAAAAATTTGCGCCTTTTTCTATATTTTGCGCCGTTCTGTAGAGGCGCAAAAATTGCCACCCCCTGGATCCGCGCTTGGGTGGGACCTACAGTTTATTGCCGAATCCGAACTGCGGGTGAGAGCTTTTCATAGGCAATGTTTTTACTCTCGGAGGTTTGCCATTTACTGCCGAGAGGTAGCGCGGTATAGGAAAATGTTTCTATGAAAAGATGTTGTTAGTCCCAGTCCATGCTTGAACCGGGGACCTTTCGGCTCGCAGTCCAACGCACTAACCACTGAGCTACCGCGGCTACTTTATTGACTAATTTTTATTGACTAAAATTAAACATATTCATATTTATGGGTTTCGTTATGTTCCTGATGAAAAATTGAAAAGACATTTTTTGCATTGGTTGCAAGCTGTTCCAAGGACGAACGATGTCGTAGTCAGAATCAAAGTTAGTATTAAAAAAAACAGAAACAATTAGTACTTGAAAATGGTAAAGTCTGTTTTAATAAACAATTATTTTTGGCCATCAGCAACGGCGAAAACCACACGATGAACTGGAAGATTCAGATGGAGGCGTCTATAGCTCCTATCTGAAGTAAAACCCAGAAGTGACATTTTATAGTTTATATTTTATATTTTATATTTTATATTTTATATTTTATATTTTATATTTTATATTTTATATTTTATATTTTATATTTTATATTTTATATTTTATATTTTATATTTTATATTTTATATTTTATATTTTATATTTTATATTTTATATTTTATATTTTATATTTTATATTTTATATTTTATATTTTATATTTTATATTTTATATTTTATATTTTATATTTTATATTTTATATTTTATATTTTATATTTTATATTTTATATTTTATATTTTATATTTTATATTTTATATTTTATATTTTATATTTTATATTTTATATTTTATATTTTATATTTTATATTTTATATTTTATATTTTATATTTTATATTTTATATTTTATATTTTATATTTTATATTTTATATTTTATATTTTATATTTTATATTTTATATTTTATATTTTATATTTTATATTTTATATTTTATATTTTATATTTTATATTTTATATTTTATATTTTATATTTTATATTTTATATTTTATATTTTATATTTTATATTTTATATTTTATATTTTATATTTTATATTTTATATTTTATATTTTATATTTTATATTTTATATTTTATATTTTATATTTTATATTTTATATTTTATATTTTATATTTTATATTTTATATTTTATATTTTATATTTTATATTTTATATTTTATATTTTATATTTTATATTTTATATTTTATATTTTATATTTTATATTTTATATTTTATATTTTATATTTTATATTTTATATTTTATATTTTATATTTTATATTTTATATTTTATATTTTATATTTTATATTTTATATTTTATATTTTATATTTTATATTTTATATTTTATATTTTATATTTTATATTTTATATTTTATATTTTATATTTTATATTTTATATTTTATATTTTATATTTTATATTTTATATTTTATATTTTATATTTTATATTTTATATTTTATATTTTATATTTTATATTTTATATTTTATATTTTATATTTTATATTTTATATTTTATATTTTATATTTTATATTTTATATTTTATATTTTATATTTTATATTTTATATTTTATATTTTATATTTTATATTTTATATTTTATATTTTATATTTTATATTTTATATTTTATATTTTATATTTTATATTTTATATTTTATATTTTATATTTTATATTTTATATTTTATATTTTATATTTTATATTTTATATTTTATATTTTATATTTTATATTTTATATTTTATATTTTATATTTTATATTTTATATTTTATATTTTATATTTTATATTTTATATTTTATATTTTATATTTTATATTTTATATTTTATATTTTATATTTTATATTTTATATTTTATATTTTATATTTTATATTTTATATTTTATATTTTATATTTTATATTTTATATTTTATATTTTATATTTTATATTTTATATTTTATATTTTATATTTTATATTTTATATTTTATATTTTATATTTTATATTTTATATTTTATATTTTATATTTTATATTTTATATTTTATATTTTATATTTTATATTTTATATTTTATATTTTATATTTTATATTTTATATTTTATATTTTATATTTTATATTTTATATTTTATATTTTATATTTTATATTTTATATTTTATATTTTATATTTTATATTTTATATTTTATATTTTATATTTTATATTTTATATTTTATATTTTATATTTTATATTTTATATTTTATATTTTATATTTTATATTTTATATTTTATATTTTATATTTTATATTTTATATTTTATATTTTATATTTTATATTTTATATTTTATATTTTATATTTTATATTTTATATTTTATATTTTATATTTTATATTTTATATTTTATATTTTATATTTTATATTTTATATTTTATATTTTATATTTTATATTTTATATTTTATATTTTATATTTTATATTTTATATTTTATATTTTATATTTTATATTTTATATTTTATATTTTATATTTTATATTTTATATTTTATATTTTATATTTTATATTTTATATTTTATATTTTATATTTTATATTTTATATTTTATATTTTATATTTTATATTTTATATTTTATATTTTATATTTTATATTTTATATTTTATATTTTATATTTTATATTTTATATTTTATATTTTATATTTTATATTTTATATTTTATATTTTATATTTTATATTTTATATTTTATATTTTATATTTTATATTTTATATTTTATATTTTATATTTTATATTTTATATTTTATATTTTATATTTTATATTTTATATTTTATATTTTATATTTTATATTTTATATTTTATATTTTATATTTTATATTTTATATTTTATATTTTATATTTTATATTTTATATTTTATATTTTATATTTTATATTTTATATTTTATATTTTATATTTTATATTTTATATTTTATATTTTATATTTTATATTTTATATTTTATATTTTATATTTTATATTTTATATTTTATATTTTATATTTTATATTTTATATTTTATATTTTATATTTTATATTTTATATTTTATATTTTATATTTTATATTTTATATTTTATATTTTATATTTTATATTTTATATTTTATATTTTATATTTTATATTTTATATTTTATATTTTATATTTTATATTTTATATTTTATATTTTATATTTTATATTTTATATTTTATATTTTATATTTTATATTTTATATTTTATATTTTATATTTTATATTTTATATTTTATATTTTATATTTTATATTTTATATTTTATATTTTATATTTTATATTTTATATTTTATATTTTATATTTTATATTTTATATTTTATATTTTATATTTTATATTTTATATTTTATATTTTATATTAAGCTCACCCACTTTAAGCTTTTATATTAAGCTCACTTGTATTTAAAAAATCATAAAATAATCGTTGTGAATAACATCGATATAACATTCCATCAATATAACATAAATTGGATTTATTGTATACGAAATTCCGCGAAACCTTATCGCGAATATAGCGAATCGTTTTTCGAATTCATCATCTATGAGGTTTCTGCTACAAGATCCCATCCATGGTTTTTAAAATGACGCACAAAAAAAATAAAAATTTTTAAATTTAAAAAAGTGGTAAGCACTTGCACAACAAATGCATGTAAAACCCGTATAGGAATTGATATCGCAAAGCGGTTTTCGACTTCATCATATGTGAGGTTTCTGCTACAAGATCTCATCCATGGTTTATAAAAGGGACGCAAACAAATATAAAATTTTCTAAATATTAAAAAGTGATATGCAGTTGCATGGTACGCACTTGCATTTTAAATGCAATTTAAAACCGCAAACGATTCCATCCAGAAAAACGGTGAACGCACATATCCTTGGATTGGTCTCAAGTTTTACGTACATTTCGATTTTTATACCCTACACCTACAGGTACAGGGTATATTAACTTTGTGCATATATTGTAACGCCCCTTAGGAGGCGTGTCCGGTATGGAAAAGTATATATATTCTTGATCAGCATCACTACCCGAGCCCGTTTAGCCATGTCCGTCTGTCTGTCTGTCCGTCTTGCTGTCTTGCTGTCCGAATACAGAATAACTTGAGAAATACTGATCAGAATGCGATGAAATTTCGTCTCAATATATTTTAGCCAAAAGTAGGAACTGAGTTTGAAAATGAGCAAAATCGGTCAACGGACACGCCCACCTCCCATACAAGTCACTTTTATATAACTCTTTCGAAACTAATATTTCGAAAAGTATTCAAGGTATAGTTCTAAAATTTAAAACGTATTGTTAGAATTTACCTAAAAATATGTGGTCCAAAAATGGGCGTGATCCGCCCACTTTTTTTTTTCATTATATCCCGGGTTTTCATAGTAAAAATTTCATCCGTAAATTATTAAAATCAAATCTATGAAATATTAGCCTTTCAAAATTTTAAATATAGGCGTGGTCCGCCCAATTATATTTTTCAATTTTTTTTTTTAGTTTTTTTTCTTTATATAATTTTTTTAATTTATGGGGATATAAGACGTAAATTTCTGATATATGAATAATATTCTGAGGTTCAGCATAATTAAAAATTTAAAATTAAGGTATACAATTAAATATTCCTCATTAATATCTCCACCAAAGGTGTAGGGTATTCCATAGTCGGGCCCGACCGACTATAAAAATCCGCCCCATGTGACCGAACTTACCCATGTGACCTAACTTTCCCAACTCGTGAAGTGTGCATTTTTTTTTTTTTGATTTATGTGGCACGGTGTAATATAATAAAAAAAAATGAATACTTACCACGTTTTATCACCAATTTATTTAACGATTTTTATTTTAAATTCACTGTTTTCTTTTAAATCGCGTTTTTTAATTTGCGTTCAGAAAAAATGCGGTTGACAAATAAATTAATTTTTGTTTGTCATTTTGAAATTTCAAAAATGAAACATTTTGTTGGCATCGTTATACTGCCTACAAAACGATAGAAAAGGGACTTGTGGTCGTTTTGAAAACTTTTTGGGTATGCAAATAAGTTTACAGAATACTGCCATTGTTTAGCTGACTAAAAAAGGATGCAAATGGGACTTGTTAGAAATTCACCTTTTCGATAGCTTTTTGAGAAAGCAAATAAGTGAACATTATAAAGACGTCCTTTTATGTATCTTTTCGTATAATGTTCTATTTGGGATGCTTGGTAATTTTGTGCACCATAATAATGCTGGTTAGAGCCACTAATATTTAGTATAAGGCTCTAAAATGCATATTAAATGTATTTAAAATGCAATTTTCGGTCTCTGAAACACCCTGTTTATGTTAGCAATTTTTCGTCGTCTTCTTTGTGCTCACTTTTCGTTGCTATCTTTGCGCTGGTCCGTAGACATTGATTTATTTTAGTGAAGTTGTAAGTAATTGAAAATGGCCAAGATTCGTGTTCCCAAACAGAAAGTTATACTTTGTGGAGAGTTTGGTGTAGGAAAAAGTTCAATTTTTAGACGATTCACTAACAATAGCTTCGTTACGGAGACGGATCGTAAATCCACACTAGGATTGGACCACATTGATCGAGAATATACTGTGGACGAGAAAATGATTCAGGTAATCACTTGGTATAATAATATATATTAATATTAACTATGAGCTTTAACATTCAGCTGCAACTTTGGGATACTGGTGGAATGGAACGTGTTGCCTCTGTCACGTCCAGTTACTACAAGTTTGCCGAGGGTGCTATACTGGTATTTGCCGTAGACAATGCATCTTCGTTTCACTCTTTGTCGCAGCATCTTCTGGATATTGTAACCTATGCTGAAAATGCGAAGATCTTTATTTGTGGCAACAAGTCTGACTTGGAGGACCGGGAACCACAAGTTAGTGATGCAGAGGTTGAGGCCTTCTGCGAACAGTGCCACAGTCTTATTAGTGCAACATACAAGACGTCCTGCAGAACGGGCGAGGGAGTAGAGGAAATGTTTCAAGACATTTCACGACTTCTTGTCGAGGCCAATCGTTCAAAAATGGAGTTACAGGCACTGGAGCAACATGGATTTAAAATAGAGGCTGCGATAGCTGAGGCTGAGGCCAATGAGGACAAAAGTTGCATTTGCTAGCAGACAAAAAACATAATGTTGGTTTATAGGTACATTGTGTGCTACAGGTTGCAACCTGATTTTTTTGATAGTACTGGAGTTTGCGGTTCAGTTATCATATCTTAGGACTAGTCACGATAAAAGCGCGCTTGCTTCTATGGTTATATTTTTTTATATATTTAAGGTTTAAACTAAATATTTTTTTTAGTTTTAGAAGATAATTATTATCGGGAATCCGGGCTCAGAATGTCTGGAAGGCATCGCTTGAACTGCTTACGCCCTGATACGAAAATAAAGCTAGATGTTGGTTCAGGTTTTCAGCAATAAATTGGCATTACCAGATAAATTTTAATATTAAAAAAAAAAATCAAATCAGATTTATTTTTTCCATTTCAACTTAGCACAACTCATTTGTCATATATTTTCATCATTTAAAGCAACGATGCAGACATGTGAAATAAGTATGAATTTATTTGTTTTAAAATTAAAGTCTGTTGTCACATTCGCAATCCAAACACAGCATTTTTATCAGTCTGACCTGAAAAATGTGCACCGAGTTAAATTCAAGATCGGCATTCAAAAAATATAACATTAGGTTCAACAGTAAATCTAGTACAGTTCATTTACACGTAATTGACTTCCGTTAATTTGAGTTTCGAAGATATGATAGTTTAGGCATACGAAAGCCCCATCAAGACCGTAAAAAATATACATATTTTAAACACAGAAACAAGAATAATTGGTTTAATGTTGCTACAACAGTACGATACGAAAAAAAATTACTTACGCATGTATATTTTTCATTTTCTTTATTAGAATTTCTCCGTCCAAAAATGTAATTTATTAATTATTTATGAAAATTTTTAATAATTTTTTTATTTATTTTAGTTTAAAACTATATATTTTACCATTAAGCATAAAAAATTGATTTTCTAGATTTCTTACAGCCTTTGTAATAATATTATTTTAAAAAATAAAAAAATATGTTTGAAAAATCACTATGAAAAGTTCATTAAGGGGAAAATCGTCTGGAGTGGATCTAAAATTTTTAAAAGACTGAAAATTTAATTTTGTAGCTAATACTAAAATTTCTCGAATATAGAATACTGGGTTTCTAAGTATTCTATATTCGTCACATGAAATATATATTTTATATTTAGGATATGTGCGAGTTTGTTTAAATTTGAAGACTAAACTAAATTGTTTTTAAATATGTTTTGTAAATATATGATTTTTAGAAAATACTTTGCACCGATTGAGTAAAAGTTGGCACTTGAAGTCACTATGTTCGTAATGTAAAAAATTGGTTAAATAAAAATTATCCCAATTATTGCTTTGCAAGGAATGATTCATTTGTCCGGCAAGATCACCAGATCGGACAATGAATAATTCATCTAGCGAAAGGAAATTTACTCAGGAGAGTTTTTCAATTTTGTATTTGTTTAAAAAAAATCGCGCGATTTTTTGGAAAACTGTTCGTCTGTGGCTCTCTGTTGTTATCACTTCTTCCATAAATGTAATATATCAGCTGTTGTTCCAATTAGATTTTGCATTATCACTTCAGCTTTAAATATTAAAGACCAAGTATTTCATATTGCACAAAATGAATACTTTTCCACCACTTTTTCACGTGTTGTGTCAAAATTTCTTGGAAAAATGATTTCGATGAATTGTATATTTGATTCATTTGTTATTGGAATGATTCATTTGTCCGGCAAGATCACCAGATCGGACAATTTTATATAAGGGGAACCATTAAGGAAATTCGTTAAAAACTAGAGTTTATATAATTGTTTGTTTAAAAAATTTATTTTAAGGTATTTGAGAATTTGTAGATCACTATCAGACATATATTAAACAGATCATTGTTGCGAAGATCTCAGTTAACTCGTCGAATATTCTGAAGACGCTGCAGGTTTTCTAAAGTGTATTCTTTCAGGTGCACATAATTTCAGTTGGGATGTTTAGTGCCGTCATGTCGCTTGCTCTTCTTACACTGTCGTACATAAAGCCAATAAATAGATCAGTGTTTAAATTGCTCGTGAAAAAGTATTTGAAAAAAGCTAGCATTTCAAATACATGGAGTAATAGAATTTAAAATCTTATAGAATTATGCTCTGCTTCCTTTGCTTTCAAACCCTGGAGTAGATGGTAAATGTTGAATTGAAACTCACGAGTTTGCTCAAGAATAAGCCGGTGTAAACATTTGGTTTGGTGTGGATTTACTTGGTCTAAAGCCGCATTGGTATGAATCAGGATTCTGATTTATCAAGATAAGGCTTCCGACGTTCACAGATCTTTCTTGTCACCTTTCTTACGGATAGGGCAAATAAGACATAAATTGCTGGTTCGCCCTGATTTGATGTATCAACAAATGTTCCATCGTTGCACAAGGATCGAGGCCGCTGCTTTGATTAGTACCACATTTTTCCATCTCAGAACGTGATCTTGTGAATATGCAGAGATGGAACATCATCTTCACGTCTTCTACGTCAGCGGTTGACTGATATTAGATGGTTGTAAATAGTCATTGTTTGTGTTGTTCTATCAACAAAATAAATGACAAAGGATAACTTCATGCCTATCATCAGTTCGGTTGCCAGTATTTTGCTATCATTAGGGAAACTTACAGAAAGTCAAATATGTTCATAAGTCAAACATAATAGGAAATTCATTAAGTAATTAGGCTAAGTTAATATATAAATATTAATAAAGTAATAAATTAAATTGCAATCTAGATGGTGAACACATATTTTTTTCACTTACGAAAATAAAATTGTCTTTTCTGGCTATATTTTGGGGAAGAGATCTTAAAATTCTTACAGCGAATACAATGTAGATTTTTTAAAGAAATTATTACTAAGTGTCAATTAATTTATTTTGCTAAGGAATGCGTTATATATTATAATATAATAGCAAGTAGTAACGATGTATATACATATTATTGAATTTCGTTAGGAAATACATATTGGTTTCTTTAAAATGCCAGACTTAAAATTAGCTCAATTTGACGATTCTGAAGGTGAAAATGTAAGGTAAAGACTTATGATAACTGCGATCACAAAGAAAACACCTACGCCATAAAGAACAGCTTTTTCGCGAAGTGCTCTCAACATCATTGAATTCAGAGTTCGAGAAGCACGTCCCAAATCAGCATTTGTTTCGCGAAGACGTGCACGAGCACCTTGTAATGTCTCTCGTTGATGTTGTAGATCATTTAGAACCTGTGCGCCCAATGTCTCTGTTTCTATAGCTATTCGATATCCCTCGCTCAGGCGATTTCCAGTGCGTTCAATGCGTTCTGAATTATCCAACAAATGCTGTCGCTGATCATCACGCATGGAAACATCATCAAAGTATTCATCAGATGTATATACGCAGGATCCTTGGTCTGTTGTGTGTACATTAAAAGATGATGTATTCCGTATGTTCCTAAGTTTGCTGTATTCATTTTGCAAACGTTTTAATTCCACCTGGTAGCAATTTACTTTGCTTGAAAAACTTTGACGGTGAGCTCCGTTTAATTCCCGAATTTCTAGTCCTATTTGCTCTAGTAGTTCGTGGGCTTCTGTGAGAAATCCATCTATTTTATAGCAGAGGTCTCGTCGGTCTTCTGCTAAACGCAAAAGTAATGCGAAAAATCATTTATCTATCGCTGCTTTAGTATACTTACGTTCGTTGCATTTTTGTAGTCTGCCAATGGATGCAGTTATTTCGGCCACCAGTGTGGAGTACTGCTGTTCATAGTTTTCCAAGAGTGTCATTTTTATTAAGTAAATAATAGTATGCAAAACATTGCATTATGTATGATAAATTTATTATATTTTGTGTAAATGTATTTTCGGATTTTTTTCATAGAGATGTACAAATCACGCCGATGTACTGATTTGATAAATCGATTTACATACATTGAGAAAAACGAGGAAAACTTCACTTTCCGGCCGGAGCGAAAAAAAATTACCTTAATTTGCAATATGCCACATCCCAGCCCAAGTAGCACAATCAACTCAGAAAGTAAACGTTATATGGCATAAAACTGTTTGAAAGTCGTGTAGCTACTGTAAGGACCGGTTTTACAGTGCAAGTTTAACCTTTGTTTAATTAAACTTTTATAGCTGTTTTACAGTGAAAGATTAAACTGGAAATGGAAAAATGTAGAGAATTCCTTGTCCCATCCCAATAAATCAAAAACGTGGATAGTAAGTAATTAACGAATGTATATTGAATATGGATATCGAAGCTTTCACTGGAGAAAAGCGTTCAACTTTGTAAGCTTGAAAACCATAGCGTTCTCCAGCAAAACTGGTAGCTTTTTATCCAATTGAATCTAGCCTTTAACTTGAATTCCGACATTCAATATACATTCGAGGTTTAACTTAATTGTAAGCTATAAATAAAATGTATTTCGACCTTAAAATTACACTTCAAGCGCATATATTTTCCTAATTAAAGTTTTAAATATAAAATAAAACGCATATAAAAGAAAACGCATATAAGTTATAATACTATATATTAAAAGGAATTAAAGTATGTTCTACAGTTGTAACAGCACCTGCACCGGTGGCAGTGTACAGGAACTTCTAGTAAATTCACGACGTGCCGCGAAGATCAACCCAGTGAATCCAATTGCGCCAATCTCTTAAAGTACTTATACGGCTTCTATATAATGCAAAGGGCGTAAGTATATACAGCATATGTCTATATAAAAGCTAAGTAGATGTCGTGTAAATGCTATTTGATTATTATAAAAAGGTTTATAGAAGTTTATTACAACTTGTATACAATACAATGAATTATATGTTTTTTAAAATAATATTAATTAATTTTTCATATAAATAATTTTTAAATAATTTTATATGTAATAATTTTTCATATAAACTATATAGTTTTGTAGAACTGAAATTATATAAACTTAATTATATTGTTTATGTATACGTAAACTATCGTTGTTGCGCACACATCCGTCCGCCTATTTTCGCTAGCTGGCACTGCAAAACAAGACGGCGCTGCAGTAAACCCTCGTCGTGCATATAAATACGACCATCAGAAGACGAACGGATGATGGACGTTGTGCCAAAATGATTATTATAAAATATTCAACAACCGCGACGGTCGATATACTCGCAACCCGAACAACCACAAACATAAAAGTGAACCCCAAAAAATAAAACCACAAAAAAAAGAAAAATCGTCGGGATTCCTGTATTAAGGTTGGGTAGTCACTGCAACAGAAGTGCCTGTATACGAGTTGTATTATTAGTTAAATACACCTTTACACAGTAAATTTAATAGGAATTATAACCCAATATGCCATAGCACTTCATATTCACTTGCGAATGCTTTCAAATCTATCATTACTTTCAAATTATAGATGTTTCAAAATTAACCTAAATGTTTGAAACTTCTTTAACCTAAATTTTAGAATCATAGCTTTTTCTCAAATCAATAAAACACTAATTTTTAAATTGTTTTCAAGGTTTACTTCAATTCCAGATTTAGCCTTATTCAGCCTTATCATGAATAAAATTCTACAAGGAAAATAGGTATCGTGAACAATGTTCGAAAAGGGAAAAAATGATTCCCTAAAAAAATACGTATCAAGAGCAACATTTTGGAGGAAAAATTACCCTTATTCCTCCGAAAACATTCCGTCACTTTTTGATCTGGGAAAAGAATTAATTAAAAACAAATATACTTTAATTAACTATACTTTTATTTATAATATGTTAACAAATATTTATTGATAGCAACATTATTTTAATAAAATTTAGTTACATATTTCTGCACAAATTAATTACAGATATATTCAACCACCGCAAACACTTCACCGGCTGGGGAATATCTTAATTTAATTTTACTCTTGGCAAATGAACGCAGTATAATCACAACATTTTCTTAAATGAAAACTTCTAATAATAGTTATTTTACATACTTTTATTTGCAGTTTAAATTAATTTTAACTTTAATATTTATTTGCACAACATTTTGCCAAATCAGACATTTTGCAAAACAGCTGATTTAGCGTTGCCTGATGATCAGTTCTAATTGCAAATTTTATTGAGTTAAAAAATGTGATATTTGTACAAAAAGTATAATTAACTGCAAAAAATAAAGATCTGCATACATATTTGATATCTAAAGTATTATTTTACAACTTTTTTATCTGAAATGATATAGATAACCAAAAAAACTCATAAACAAACAATCTGGCAATGTTGTAAAACTGCCCAGCCAACGCAAGAACTCCGAAAAGATTGTTTTCACAATATTTTGCCTGAGCCTGAGCGCTCATGTTTCATTCAGAAAAGAGTCTTGAAATATACATTTTCTGATAAAAATGCGTCATTCAGACCTGATCATAGTTAGAAGGCTCTTTTATGAGTATTGTTTCTGAGCCTAAAAATGGTCTGGCAAATGAGCCTAAAAGCAAACTAAAAATGCTTATGTAAATGAATCTAGGAAGATTCATTTTTTGTTCAAAAAAGTTTCCGAAAAGGCTCCTAAATGAGCCGTTATATATTATAATATTGATTTTATATAATGGCTATTTCTGCAACAAGAGAAACAAAACAGTTGATAATACATATTCAACTTTTTTTAATATTATGTATGGATATACATTATGTATACCATGGTTGAAGTATATACAGGTTAAGTCATCTTTCAAAATTCAGTCGCCATTTACTTTTTTTTTAAAACTGTTTGAAAGATTCAACATTTGTTTACAAAAAAATTTAAAACAGAACATCAATGCTTTGTTTACATTTTCAAAAAAACACAAAATATTTAAACGTTTAAATTAAATAAATATCAACATTTTGCAAACTTTCAATAATTCTCAGGATCCAAAATAAACCACAATGAACGGCAAAAGTGTTAAGAGTGAATATGTGCAATGAAATTTTTATAAAATCACCAAATTTTAATGCAAAAAACCATAGCCTGAACATAAAGTTTAAATGACAATAATTCTTGAATTTCTTGACATTCTCGGCACACTGTATGTCAATTAAACGTCTAGATGGTCTAACCTGTATATACTTCAACCATGATGTCTACACTACACTAAGAAAACAAAGATGATTGTCAAAAATATCACAGCCCTAAATATCAAGTTATTTAAAAATTATTTAAATCGTATTTGAGACAACCATCTCTCAAACATCCGTCAAATACGATAAATATTGCTAGCAACCATCTTTCAAATTTACGATTATCTATAGCAACCATCAATTAAACATCTGACAAATAGGAAGATAGTTGATGAATATTTGGAAAAGGTACTTCATTAGAATTCGCGGAGTAATTTTTATTGAATTGAAAGAAAATGAATCAAATGTATTTTTATTAATTCTAGAATTAAAACAGTATCCTGGTAATGATACATCCTGGTATACATCGCCATCGTCTTTTTAAATCCTTCGAAGGCAAAATTGTACAACGACTTGAGATTTCTTCGCAGAAGAACCAAGTCCGACCGGCGACGCTATCATCAAAGTAAACTCTGAATACAAATATTTTCCATCATGTGTTGATAATTTAAATCACAGGATATTTTATTTTCACTTTTACCATTAAAATATAATATTTGAGTGGGCACTTTTTTACACCATTGAATTTATTTAATTGTTGTGGATAAATCGAACGTAAGGAAAAAGTACGTCATTTTCCTTTTTTATGCACTAAGAAAACAATGATGATTGCCAGAAATATCACAGCCCTAAATATCAAGTTATTTACAAATTATTTAAATTGTATATGAGACAACCATCTCTCAAACATCTGTCAAATACGAGAAATATTGCTAGCAACCTTTCAAATTTACGATTATGTATAGCAACCATCAATTAAACATCTGACAAATAGGAAGATAGTTGATGAATATTTGGAAAAGGTACTCCATTAGAATTCGCGGAGTAATTTTTATTGAAATGAAAAAAAATGAATCAAATGTATTTTTATTTATTCTAGAATTAAAACAGTATCCTGGTACATGGTACATCCTGGTATACATCGCCATCATCTTTTTAAATCCTTCGAAGGCAAATTTGTACAACGACTTGAGATTTCTTCGCAGAAGAACCAAGTCCGACCGGCGACGCTATCATCAAAGTAAACTCTGAAAAGAAATATTTTCCATCACGTGTTGATAATTTAAATCACATGATATTTTATTTTCACTTTTACCATTAAAATGTAATATTTTACACCATTGAATTTACTTAATTGTTCTGGATAAATCGAACGTAAGGAAAAAGTACGCCATTTTCATTTATTATGGTAGTCAAATGTCAAATACCTCAAAAGTTTTGCTACAAATGTCCAAGAACTCAGGATGTTTGCTATCAGTCTACTGTAAATATCTCAATTTTCATTACTGTTGTGGCAAACATCTCGTAACTATCTGCATATATGTCATATTTAAAATACCCAAGAAACAAAACGGTCCGTAAACGGTGCCGTATACGGAACAGGAATACGGAATACGATTCCGTAAACGTTCCGTTTTCTGGATATGAAAACGGTCCAGTGAACGGATAAAGAGGAACATCGAAACGGATTTCGAATCCGTTAAGAATACGTTTCGACGGTATGTTAACGGACCGTCATACTGGATGACATACGGAGTGAGTCCGTTGAGAGTACATTTCGACGGTACGTTAACGGACCGTCATACTGGATGATATACGGAGTGAGTCCGTTGAGAGTGCGTTTCCACGGTACGTTAACGGACCGTCATACTGGATGATATACGGAGATATAAATTTTATATATTGCTAATTGGCAAATTGCTCTCTTTTCCCCCGTTGAGCCATAAAACGTAAAATTTTGTATGCAATTTTCAGAAATTAGCGTCCTCCAAAACAATTTGGAATATCCGGAGGCGTCCTTGCTTGAAAAGGCAAATAATTTATTTTTCTATAAATAATATAAAAAAAAGAGTGGTTAATACTAAAAATAATAGATATAGGGAATACGAATTACCAAATTTTCTCTTTTTTTCGAGTCTACTTTTAATTCTTCATCAAATATAATAAACTCATCCATTTCATTATATGGTATTTCGGGTAATACCCTTTCGTAAGTTTTATTTTCTTTAAGAGATCTGATTTCTTGCCTCAAATCTAAAATCTTCGTGTGGCATTCTTTTAGTGCGTTTAAATATGCCGATTGCATTTTCGCATTTTCAGCAGTTATTTTCTTAATTATTGAAGCCTCATTTTTTTCGAGAGCTTCTGAAATTTTAATTGAGCAATCGCAATGACAAGATGTACCTTAAAATATTTATATTTAATTATTTTTATTTTATATCTTGTTTACAAAATTAATACATACATTTGTTTGGATGATGTTCGCCAACGAATTGATCTGCTATATCAGAATGCAAAAATATTCTGCCCCTGATAAAAAATTTATTAATATTATTTCAATATTTTTATTTTATTTTTAAACTTACCATTACTTGAATTTGGATCATAATTTTCATGCGGGAAATTTACAATTTGTTGAACATTCGTCGATTCTAAAAAAAAAAGATTTTTTTAAATTTTAGGAATATTAAATAGTATCAAATATAAACACCGCTGAAAAAACCCTTGAACATTTTTCTAAAACTTTAAAATGCAGAACTGTGCTGTCAACTTTGTGTTTCCCTTTCTAAACACCTCCCATCCAATTTTTCTTTTTATACTTCAAGACGGCCAAATCTAAATCCGAACCGCGAACAAATTATTTTGGTAATTTTTGTATAAAATTTTTCATTTCATTTCCATTTATTGACTTTTTGTCTTTCCCTTAGATAATTTAAGCACTTTTTTTGCACCTACCACCTCTCCTCGGCCATCACTTTTATGTTATACCGAATTGAGCCCACTCCATCAGAAAATCGAGATCACTTGGTTGCAGCACTCATCGAATCAATGCAATGCCTGGGAGTCCGGCACTCACCCCGCGTCCGGAGGTTGTTGCTGATGCGAATTAATAAATTGAAGATTTACGTTGAGTGCTACGGCCTTTATGTGATTTAGTTCCTCAATATGCACACTGCCTTCTATTAATTAGAGCGCCCTCAGAAGCGTATTTATTAAAATATGTTAAGCGAGTCAATTGCCAGAAACATTGGCGACATTTCCGCCGCAAATATTTAAAAGGTAAATTTGATCTTGTGTTCACTTAACTTACCATTATCCATATAATTCATTTCCTCCGAAGGAAATAGATTATGCGATTCTTGAATGGACGTTGTTACGCTCCGTGCACAAATGGAACATAGAAATTTGAAAATTTTATAATTTTGGAATTTATTTCGTTGATATTGTGTTGGAATATAATTTCATTTATTTTGAGTTTGTCCGACTGCATGATTCCAAATTTGTCCGATGGTAGTGGTGTCACAAAGAATTTGGTTAAATTTTGAATTTTTTGACCACAAATAATTGTTTTGTCTGAATATTTTTTTATACTAGTAATTTTATATATATTATCCATAATACTGTAATGATTATTTGGAGCATTTGTTGATAATATAAAGTCTTTAGTAAAAGCCCATTCATTTGAGTTTTCTTGGCTTAATTTAAAATTTAAGAATGGGTCGACATTCGAAATATGAAAACGATTTATTTCTGTAATTCTATTGTACTCTTGAGCAGCGACGTTATTTCCTTGTTTAACAAGTCTCTTAATTTTGCCTAAAAAATTTTCAAACTTGAATGCACTGATTGATTCCAAACCTTTAAAATTTAGAGCATCATCTGCAAGATGAGTTAGTGCGTGAAAGTTGTATGTGGGAAATCTTTGACTGTATAAATTTGGAATATGCTTTACGAAACTTTGTAATAATTGTTTTGCACTTTCATTGTTTTCAACAGCATCTCTAGGATTTAATAGTAACCTGATGGCCAAACTTAATTTCATAAAATGTGAATAGTATTCTAAACTCAAGACGTCTTTAAGCAGATAAGGACCTGTGTACAGTAAAAACTGACGGAACTCTGTGGCTTTCCATCGTTCTATTTCACTTGTTGAGCGAATTCGTCTGCAAAACTCCTTAGGGCACTGTGATATAATATTTTTTATTTTCGATTCTATTGTAGCCACTTTTATTTTGCATACATTATATTTTTCTTTTTGTGGCGAACGAAACCATGCGAGCATCAACTTCTTCATCACTCCTAAACAGAGTACATGCATATAATCTGCAGGGAAATCTTTTACCATATTTAATTTCAATTTTTCTATTTCCATTTCCTTGATTTGTTTATGATGTTCAATTTGCAGTCTTTTTCGTATTGTCTCATCTGTGCGCTTCGGACATTCTCTTAGTGGGAATGTTACACGTCTCTCATAAATCTCTCCTTTCTGTTCGCATTTAAAACAAGAATAATATGCATTGTGATTTTTGCGTCCAGTAAGAAAAGCTTTTGCCGGAGCATCGCAAGTAAAACATCTGCAGGTAACTTCAAAGTGTTTATTAGACACAGAAACCCTAAATTTTTCCATGTCAATAATTTCTGCCACAACCTGAGATAAAAATTGATCTGGTGTTGATAACTTCGAATTTCCAGCATAAGTTCCTACTAAAAATACATGACGAGTGCCAACAATATTAGCTAGAATTGGCCACAATTGGCTATGTGAACTTTTTGATAATGGCAGGCCATCAACATTGAAGTCCAATTCTATTTTATTCAAGTGCATGTTTTGTTTATCAATAAGATTCTCCAACCCTTTTCGCAGGCCATAGTGCACATAATTTCCATTTTCCAAATTTTACACTGGAGCTTTTTTAGTACATTCTTTTAGTGTTCTGCTATCTTTAGGTAGTGAGCAAGGATTGAAACCGTAACCGAAACCGATATCCTTTTAAAACCGTTTCATTTTTAAAACCGAAACCGTAACCGAAACCGCTATATGAAAATCAGAAATAAACCGATATCCAAAACCGATATAAACGGTTTCGGTTTTATACCGGTTTAAAACGGTTTTTAAAAAAGTACCTATAAATAGAAACAGAAAAACTTATATTATTTTATATAGAAGATCTTAAGTAAAATATCATTTAATAAAATTTTGAGTTCCCATGGGTAAAGAATAAAAACATCTTAAAAATAAGGTCTGTGAAGCACTTTTGTAGCGGTAAATAGCTTCAAAAGTGCTTCAAAAGTCGCTTCAATAAGATAAAATAGACAAAACAATGTTTTTTTCACTTTTCTTCACTATGTTAGTTCGTACATCGATTGTACAAATGCACTGTGCTATGCACATTATTATTTTTGTTTTACATTTATACATAGTTTTTTTTGTTAATTGTAAAATCATGAAGTTTACTTAAGTTAAGTTCTATGTGCATTATTTCATTCAACTTATAAAACAAAAAAAAAAAAATAATATATGAACATTTTCACAGTGTACCTCATTTAGCTTATATATTGCTTTTTGTGTTTTTCTTTTTTACACAAATCCGCTGATTCGTTTGAAAGTGCAACAACAACAGAAATGCAAATAAAGCAGCATCCAAGCTTTTGATATAACTTTTTGGCGGGAAATTCTTTGTACCACAAAGAAAACTCGTTGTTGTTGCCAACTAGATAGCTGAACTAGATACATACATAAAGTGTGGTGTCATGTGACTGTCTGCTGTCATGCGTCTGTCCGTTGTCATGCGTCTGTTTGTTGCCATGCGATGATACCGGATAGCAACGTAGAGTTGTCGTTGTGAAAGTGTGTATATACGAAACGTAATTCGTTATTGTTGTATTATCTTCTTTCTGTTAGTGTTCGCTTTGTAGCGTTTGCGATTGAGTTTGTGTTCGCAAAGAAAAATGTTACCCTGCAAGATATTATTCGTGTTCTCTTTACATACGGTAGGTGTAGCATACGGATTTTGTTTAATCTCTGACGAAAACAGAAATATGCCTATACGAAATATTCCTTATATTTATTATGAATGTATAATATACATTGAACATATTATGTTCAATTTATTATGGCCTTGAAATTTTGAATTGTCTTGTCAACATCACTTGATTTTTACAATTATTTTTTTTTAGTTAATTCTTGTTAAAATATAATTAATTTTTTTTTTGTTAGTAAAATAATTTATTTTTTGTTGAAGAAATTGAAAAAATGGAAAATGTGTAACTTAAATACAATTATTGTTCAAATTCTATTCGTTTTCATAACTAATATGCAGTTTAAGATATCTGTCTTCGATCATTTATTTAAAATTTAAAAGTAAAATTTTGCAAGATTCTTGCAAGCAAGAGCAAGAAAGGTATTGCAAGAACAAGGTCATATGTACCTATGCAAGAGCAAGACTCGGCGTGTAAGAACAAGATTACCATTTCTTGCCTTGCTCTTGTAAATGATCATCACTATTTTACATATATTGCAGTTCACTGAACTGTTGAAATTTAATTTCTTTGGCTTTTATGGATGGAAATTGGACAAAATTCTTCTTCTTTGCAATTCAGATCATAACTCAGGTTATGTCAAAATGTTGATTTTCATTGGTTTTTGGTCACGAAATTTTAAAGTAAAATTTGTTCTTGGCGTAACCAATTAAATAATAAATATAACACAATATTTTAACTACAATAACAACAAACAATGTTTAAATTACGTTTCCCACTTTACCCCAATATCATAATTTGAACATAACTTAGCACAATATAAACAATGTTAAATTATTTGAAAAATATGGAAAAAAGAAAATTTATACAAAAAACCGAAATCAAATCCGATATACCGGTATACCGAAACCGTTTCGTTATAAAAACTTAAAACCGAAACCGTAACCGAAACCGAAACGCGGAAAAAACCGAAATCGAAACCGTTATTTGTTTAGGTTTCAATCCTTGGTAGTGAGATATGTCCAAATTTCCGCAAAATGTCCAACATAGCATTAAGTGATACATTTGTTATGGAATATTGCACTGCCCATTTAGCTATTTCTTCTCTCAACGAAATATGATCTTGAGAACTGGAACTCTCTCGATCGCTTGGTATACTGAAAGTGTCAAAATCACTTTCAGCACTCAGTTCTAGATCACTTTCAGCACTCAGTTCTAGAACATTATCCACAATCGAGTTTAATGTTAAGTCGTGACTTGCATTTGAATATTGTGGCCCCACAATATGGTTTAATGTTTCGTTGTGACTTGGCTTAGCAACAGTGTCTTCCGGAAAAATGGATTCAAACATATTTTTGGTTTCTCTTCTGGATTTTTTGAAACTCCTCATTTTCACGCTTTTTAATATTTAAATTTTATAAATGGCTTGTAACATCTATTTAAATTATACAGGCGCATATTACAAAATCCACCAATTAAATGTGTGGGTTTTCACAAAAGCGTAATTTTCCATAATCGCATTCAGAACACAGAACACAACGTTTAACATTTTATAGAATAAACATATCTGCTGCATGTTCTATGTTTTGAATGAGGCCATTGAATACAATAAACGGATAAATTGCAAGAAACTTGCATAATTAAACTTACCTGTAAATTTACGGAGTACTCCGTTTCAACGGAAACATTACGGAGTACTCGGTTTCAACGGTACCGTAAACGACTACAACAAAACGCAAATCTTACGGAGTTATTTAGAAATACGGAGCAAAACGGAATTCTAACGGAGTCGTCCGATTTGACGGTACGTTTACGGTGCGTAATCGTATATACTACGACGGATACTTGTTAAATGCTCCGTAAACATGCCGTCAATGACGGTATTGTGATTCCGTGTGTGTCGTAGGCTCCGTAGAAATGTTTCTTGGGTAACATTGTTAAGAGCGGGATAAATGTGACCGTAACTTTTGTGTGCGTGTGAATTTTTACACATCTGCAACGAGATAAAATTGAATATATGTTTATCACTGTTCTTTTGGTAATAAGTGACGATTAAATTACTTGTAAATTTACAAAATTTTTTACGTAACATAAAATGTTTTAATTTGAGGTTAGGGACGGTTAAATTAATAGTAAATTAACCAAAATAAAAAACCTACAAATAAAAAATGGTGGCAAACCGACCCGCAAAAATATTAGTTTTCATTACTAGTAAAATTACGGGTCATATATCTATCATTGATCCTGCAGGGATGTATTTCAAATTATTTATGTATGAGTGAGAAAATATAATATTGTCTTTGTGTTGGAGTTTCGGTAAGGCATGTCTTGCTGGGTAAATTACACAAAAAATACACAATGAGATCAAAAATGCACTGTTTTTGTTGAATTACACAAAAAGTGGCAACACTGACACAACTACACTTCTTTACAGAGAGAACGAAGTGAAAATCAGATCTGCCTACTTTTGGTGGCAGATGTTGATTCCACCCGTTCTTTTGTTGAAGCAGTGTTGTTAACTTCACGCATATGAATATTAATGTCAATTTGACTTAGATTAGTTGTTATTAATTTAAAATCAAATGAGCGAATTTTGGGTAGGCGTCAGCGACTAATCGCAGCAATTATATTTAGCCACATCAAGCCACCGCCACCGTTGCAACATTCCGAAGAAGTTCAATACAAAACAAAATTTAGGTTTTCACGCAAAGGCAGTTTTTGATGCATTCGCTAATATCGTCGTTGCCTCTCAATAGTTCGGATGCTGAGCATGTTCCATTTTTGCAGGTTATTGCAAATGCCTGTAATAAACAAATAAAAATGCCAGGCCAAAGCTTTTCTGTCAATGTCTTGCGTTGGAATTTGTAACCTGAAATATCTAAAACAATTTAGTTACCATTCAATATTTCTATTTACACTTACATTCTTGTATTCCATGCACATCTGCTACATTGCTTGAAAAAGCTCCATTCTGATTCAATGTTATTTTAAAATGAATTTCAAATTAAGCAATCCAGTACTAACGGAAGAAAGCGACACCGTTTAACGGAACTTTTACGGAAACAAATCGGAGTACTCCGTTTCAACGGCACCGTAAACGACTACAACAAACGGCAATCATACGGAGTTATTTAGAAATACGGAAAAAAACGGAATTCTTACGGAGTCGTCCGATTTGACGGTACGTTAACGGACCGTAATCGTATATGCTACGACGGATACTTGCTCAATACTCCGTAAACATACCGTCAATGAAGGTATTGTGATTCCGTGAGTGTCGTATGCTCCGTAGAAATGTTTCTTGGGTATATTAATAGTTTTGTTGCAACTTTATTGGAACTTATGGGATGTTTGAATATTTGCTACAAGGCTAAATTTAAAAGGATAGTTGCAGCAAGACTTTCATAAACATCTTGTTTTCTTAGTGTGGTAGTCAAATGTCAAAATGCCTCAAACGTTTTGCTGCAGGATGTTTGCTATCAGTCAACTGTAAATATCTCAATTTTCATTGCTGTTGTGGCAAACATCTCGTAACTATCTGTATATATGTCATACACCCAGAAAAAAATACGATATATATAATAGTTTTTTACTATTGAAAATAGTTAATAGGATAAATTATTATTTTAATCGGAAAATACCATTAAATACTAGAAAATACCATGACATTGCAATTTAGTTTATATGAAAAGATTTATTTTTTGTATACTATTAAATCAATAATTGTCCTATTGACCAATTTTAATGGGATTTGAGGGTGTATTTAAAAAATATTAATAGTTTTACAGCAACTTTATTAAAACTTATGGGATGTTTGAATATTTGCTACAAGGCGTAAATTTAAAAGGATAGTTCCAGCAAGACTTTCATAAACATCTTGTTTTCTTAGTGTAGTGTATAAATTAAATACACAAATGCTCAATTCAATTAATCATTTGGTTTATGTGCGGCGATTCAATCAAGGTCTATGAATGTTTTTAAAGCATCCTTCCGTATGCACGAGAACTGCTGTACTCCTGCGAGGTATTGCGTATCCAACTCTGCATATTAAATATTCTCGCCTCCGCGTTCATACCAAGAAGACAAGCAGAAAAAGACAATTAACAGCAATGTAATTAATGTATGAGATTATTTATTACCTTTTTAATGCAATCTTTAACAAATGTGTTAGAAAAAACGTTACACACGTATGTCACAATTGTTTTTGATTGACAATGTTGCCTTGCTTTTTAAAATGAAGAAACCTTTAAACAATGTTGTTCTAAAATATTTTTGTAATAAATCAAAACACTCAAGTTATATTCAAGATACTAGAGCCTGAGTGTAACTTGAATTCTGGCGTTAGCTGGGTGCATTCGAATTTCAAACAAAATTCCGGAGGAATTGCTGTTCCTGGGAGATTGCCGATACCAAAAAATTGTGCCTGGGAACAAAAAATTCCGAGGGAATAGAATATTCCCCAAGTGTTCACGATAAGGCTGACTTTCAATTCTAAATCAAATTAACCTACATTCCCAATATGCCACAGGGTAAGCGTTTGAAAAATTAACATAATTACCCGTAAGGTCTAGTGTGCCCATTTTTTATGGTAATAACATTACCAAAAAAGGGCAGTAAAAATTAGGAACAAAAATTTAGTGACGCTAAAAACAGTATGTTTTTTATGATTGCAATATAAACCCTTACATAAAATATAAGATAACGAACGAATAACAACGCGCGTCCAAATCTAATAGCTTACTGAAATCTATTAGTGTTTGGACTTCTGTGAATCTTTAAAACCGACCGCATATTCGAGAGATTAAAACATACAAGCTTACAAAAAAAAACACGTCTACCTCATTTTGGCTACTGGCTTCGATTTCTTGCAGCTGTCTTTACGCTCGGGACGATATTGGTTGGATGACATAGAACGGGATAATTAATTAAACAATTACCTTTTGTTATCCTATATGAGGATCTTCTTTTTATACTTATTTTGTAGGATTAAGTCAATATTTAAAAGCTAAAAACTAAATGTAATTTGATTTAAAGTTGAAAATAAGGTTAAATCTTGATTTGAAGTAAACGTTGAAATCAATTTAAGATTAGTGTTGATATTGAATTGAGAATAAGATAATTTTAAAGTTAAGGTTAAGCTACCAGTTTTTATTGAAAAAGCTACGATTCTTAAATTTACACAGAACCAAAAAGTGACGTAAATACAACGAATTTGTACATCAATACCACAAACAAATTAATCAAATGTCAACCGATGACCGCGTTCGTCAATATTACGTATTGTGTTAATCAATCGAGATTTACTAACACAATGATTTTAATTAAATAGTAATTAAATAAAACAAAAGTATTCAAACAAATTAATTCATGAAATCAATTTGACTGCGAATTTCGGAATAACTATTGAAATTTAAATGATATTTCAATATCATAATCATCAAATTATTGTCTTGAAGCAGTTGGTTTTTATTACGATTTTCCAATAAAATTTGCGCATTCTATTTTATTATTTTTGGTCAGAATAAGAAACAGAAGACCAACTTTTACACGTTCACAGCACGGCGTCTTATTTGTTTCCGCCATTACACTATTACTGTATGTGTTAGTGTATACATGAGGGCTTGAGATTGAAGATTCCGATACGTTATATTGATAAACGACTACATCAAAACATGTATGCGTGTACGTTATATTGATTAACTTGTTCGTCAATACTACGAACGATACTTTTTTCTGTGTAGGTTAAAGGTGTTTCAAACATTAACCTCAACTCTATGATTTGAAAGTAATGATAGATTTCAAAGCATTCACAAGTGAATATTAAGTGCAATGGCATATTGGATTTAGTTTTTTGCTTTTAAATGTTGACTTAATCCTCCATTATAAGTATAAAAAGAGGATCCTCATGTAGGACAACAAAAAGGGATTTTTTTTATTAATTATCCCGTTCGACATCATCCAACCAATATCCCCAAGTAACCACTTTGTGCCAACTTAAGTGGTAGCCACACAGTTGCCATTACAGTGTTTCTTCGAAATCATGCGAAATATACTTATTTGCCACCCAATTGCCAGTCAAAAAGCCCCGGGCCGAGGCTTAGTTGCCACAAATTTTGATCCATTTAAGTTTTGGTTCACCTATTTGGAACTTGAACTGTAATTTTAACTTGAACTGTAATTTATGTGTACATTAAAAATAAAAATAATAAAGATCATACGCAGTGCCATTAACGTGAATGTTTGTCCTGTAAAAAAAATAAAAAATATGTATGACATAATAATAGAAGTCTTTACGAACAGAGTTTTCGACAAATTACAACTCTAATTTAACAAACGGTTCAAGTTTTCGGGTTAAAGCTTATATTCTACCACCTCTAATTTTTACGCGCAAACAAAAAAAAGCAATGTGTGAAAATTTATTAAAATTGTGATTTTCTTTATTTTTTAAATTATTGTTATTTTATAAATTATCATAAAAGATTCGCAGAATATAAATATAAATAGTCGCAGAATATAAATATTTGCGCTGAAAGAAGTCAAATTTGGCTGCACAAAAACAACAACAAAAGTAAATCAATAAAATTAAAATTGTTTGCATTTTTGCTTTATTTGCATTATTTTATATAGAAATATCAGAAACTTAAGAATTCTGCTATTCCTTCAAAAATATTCATCTTATCATTCTTCTGTGAAAAATCACTTTTAATTTTTGACCGACAGACATATTTGCTTTCTGTTTTCATTAAACATTGTTCAAGTCAAACCGGTTTTAAGTGTATTTCTTTCTTATGTTCTGTACATACACATGCCAAATTATTCTTTTAGCTGTACAAAAAAATAGTGAAAATCGCAAGCTTCGATATTTGTTTGATATTTTCGTGCTTTTTGAAGATACATATTTTATGCAGAGACCAAAAATATTTCATATTTTTATATTTTTATGTAAAAAAGTCATTGTGTGATGTAATTTTACATTTAAAGCATTATTTTTATTTTGGTTTTTTAATTATTTAAATTTTATGTTTGAAAAATATAATTTTTTAAACATATATTTTTCGAAAAAATTTAAAAAATCATTTTTTTTTAATTTTTTTTTCTAATTATTTAAAAAAATAGAATAAATTTCCCTATATATTTTTTTCCAAAACATAAAAATATTTAAGTATTTTTCATTATTATTTTTCAGAAATATTTATAAATACCAATTGTCATAACTATAATTTTCATTATCATTCTAAATTTTGGGATATATTTATAAAAGAACTTTTAATTATTATTTTAAAATTATTAATATTATATTTAATATTATTTTAAATTATTAATTAAAAAATATGATGAATTTATGAAAAATATTTTCATTATTATTATTGTGAATGTTACTGCAATAATCACTTCAGATAAATTTGAATTTGATCTATTTCTATATTTTATTATTTATTTTATTTTTTTATTTTATATTGAATTCCTTTTATTCGATATCACTAACATTTTTCCGTTGGGCTTAAGAAAACTAGTCAGATATGGTAAAGTAAAGGCAATTTCCGAATGGATTTCTTAATCCCAAAGAAAAATGTTACACACATAGAAAATAATTGTTGAATTTTGAAAATAAATATTATCAATTTCTTGAAAGCAAAAAATGACAATATTATTTTTAGTTTGAAAATAAAATCATTAATTTTAATTCTTGAGTGTAGAATAAATTTGACGTAGAAAATTATTATTTATATTTTTATTTTGAAAAATATTCGTAATCGTCGCGCGTTAGTTCGGTCCTCCCGCTATCAAACGTATACTTCTATATGTTTTTTTATATGATCTACTACATCGGCGAGCAGCGCCTGATGCCCCCACGCGGCATTCTCAGTCCTCCGAATCGAAGCTGACCATAATTAGACCGCCGTTCTCTGCCACCAGACGCAGTATCGTCGCAGTACTGGATGGACACGCTGGCGTATGTGTCGCCTGCATCACATCATGTGCGGTCGCATTGGAACTAGACGACGGATATATTAAGAAGATATATTTCATCACACAATTAATCGCTTTGCGTAATTTATTTTCCATATTCTCTATTGCAGCGTCAGAGTCCGTGATTGCATGCGTCTAGCTTCCAGGGTTTCCATCGACGGCGGTAGCACCTATTTCATGTCACCCTGCACGATATTCCTATAGCCCTATATACATCGCTGCGGTGTCCAGCTTAGTTTAACATAACCGCTCGAGGCGTGTGCATAAAGAATTCTGCCCTACTGACAGACGTCATCATTGCGCAGCTGAAGGAAAGAAGAAGGTTCTATTTGCGGAGCAAAATTGTAATGTTATTTGTATACTAATAAAAAATGACATAAAATTAAAAATTGTTTGTTTTCTTTTTAAAAATAATATTTCAAATTTAAAAATGTCATTCAAAGCATAAATGAAAATTAACAATTGAAATTTGCATATACAAAAATGTTATGTTCAATATTTGCTTGATAATTTGATTGTTGAATCCGTCAATAATTTGAAAATAATATTTGTGGATCCATTTTAAATTGAAATATTTTCAAATTATTGTCTGATTCGACAATAATTTTCTATGTGTGTAGTGATATCGAATAAAAAGAATTTAATATAAAATAAAAAAATATAATAAATAATAAAATATAGAAATAGGTTAAATTAAAACTTATCTGAAGTGTTTATTGCAGTAATATTCAGAATAAAATGTTGTAATCCACTGTTATTTTTTATTATTATTTTTGTGATATATGTATATTTAAAAGTCGATTTCAAGTTTCAATTTTAGGAAATTTTATAAAAATCAATTTTAACTGTTATTCTGCATATTTATTTCAAAAGTTAATTTTAATAATTATCATGTATAATAATAATGGACTTTTGTAAATATTCATAAAAAAAAGAATATAACTTATATAAAAAAAATGAAAATTGATTTATTCAAAAATAAGAATAAAAATTGGCTTCTTTAGAAATTTCTCAAAAATAATAATGAAAATATTTTTCATAAATTCATTATATTGTTTAATTAATAATTTATAATAATACTAAATATCGTCGTTGTAGAACGAAAAGTCACCAAATACATTTTAAAAATGCCACATTTCATTTACAAAAATCTTTATAAATCTGTCAATTTTTAATCGATGATTTCAATTTTTTTACCACATAATAAGAAAATGTAAATCTATTAGTTGATTTTTCAACTTTAAAAATTCACCAGTTACATTTTATATTATTATTCAACAAACTCGAAAATTAAGTTTTTGATAAAAATGTATTTGGTAACTTTTCGTTCTACAATGACGATATAATATTAATAATATTAAAATAATAATTAAAACTATATTTATAAATATTTCTGAAAAATTAGAATAATGAAAACTATAGTTATGACAATTAAAAAAAAAGTAATGACAATTGGAATTTATAAATGTTTCGGAAAATAACAACGAACATTATTGAAATATTTTTATGTTTTGGAAAAAAATATATGTAGGGAAATTTGTTCTTTTGGTAAAAAAAGTCGAACTATTTTTTTCACTATTTTCCAACAATTTTTTTTAAATAATTAGAAAAAAAATCATTTAATTTTTCAAATTTGTTCGAAAAATATAAGATTAAAAAATTATATTTTTCAAAACAGAAAAGTTTCAAAAAAATGTAATTTTTCAAAAATAAAATTTAAATATTTAAAAAACCCAAAATAAAAATAATGCTTTAAATGAAAAATTACATCACACATTGACTTTTTTTAAATAAAAATTTAAAAATATTAAATATTTTTGGTCTCTGCATAAAATATGTATCTTCAAAAAGCACGAAAATATCAAACAAATAGCGAAGTTTGCGATTTTGAATATTTTTTTGTATGACTAAAAGAATAATTTGGATGTATGTGCAGATCAAATGAAACAAATACACTTAAAACCGGTTAGACTTGAACAAATGTTAAATGAAAACAGAAAGCAAATATGTCTGTCGGTCAAAAATTAATAGAGATTTTTCAGATGAATATTTTTTGAAGGAATAGCAGAATTCTTCAGTTTCTAATATTTCTATATAAATATTAATTTTGTTGATTTAGTTTTGTTGTTGTTTTGTGCAGCCGTATTTGACGTCTTTCAGCACAAAATTTTATATTCTGTGATTGCTGTCATCTGATGTTCTAAAAATGTCAGCCTAGTTCGAAAATCACGTACATTTTTTTAACTGACTCTGTTAAATCCCAAAACTGTATATGGGATCCATCATCAAATTCATTTAAAAATAAAGGACAAAAACAAATTTGTTGGTTAAATTTCATCGAAAACTTCAATAAACGATATCCAGATCAAGTGTTGACCTATGGTAAGTGCTGTATACAGAATATTGATGGTTTTTTGTGCACTGGAAGACGTCCCCAAAGGTCCCATAGCCCAGTTAATAGGGGTGAGAACTGTCACAGCTCCAATGTGAGACAGAGCTCGGCCAAGGTGCATTAGAACTTTAGTGCCCAACTATTACTGTAATATTTACAATTATACAAATGCATAATGTATATTAATTAGATTATTTATTTCGTCATCTGATATATTGTCGAAATTATGTATTCTTTTGATGTTATCCGTTCTTAAAAAGTTATGCAAGCATACACATGCTAAGACTACTTTAATCGCTTCTTTAGGTGCACGAAATATAGGTGCAAAAAAAAATTGAAATCGATTCGCTAAAATTCCGAATGCATTTTCTACAACTCTTCTGTTACGTGATAACATATAATTAAATAGTTTCATTCTCACTTAAATTTAAATGTGAAAATGGCTTCATCATGAAATTTGATAAAGGAAATGCATCATCTGATATGAATGTATAGGGAGATAGTTTATCAATTATTGGAAGCTTTCTTGGCTTTGGGATGCTAACAACATCATCTTTAATTGGGATGTCGGTTATATTCTGAATTTCTTGAATAAATTGTTGTGAAACACGTGTTCTTCCAAATACTTTTCAACGCATTTTGAGAGTACTTGGAATATATTCTTATTTAATAAATATTTTTATAAATGTCGATTCCATTTTTGAATATTATTTTGAAATACACGTTCTTCCAAATAATTTTCAAACGAATTTTGTGTGTATTTGGAATATACATGCGTTAACGGAACGTTATTAAAAATGTATGTATGGAACCGGAATCGAAACTCATTTAATTTGTTGGTTGAAATTGGAATCGGAACCGATACCACAATTTTAAAAATCATGGAACCCGAACCTGAGCCGATATTCAAATAGGTTTTAGTCCCTGTAATAAATATTTCAAAAATTCAGATTGATACTGTTTTATTCTCTTAAATCCATAAGTAAAATTAAAACAACAGATTTTTAAGAAAAGGTTAAAATACCACGAAATTTTTATTTTCTGAAGCTGGAAGTAAGGATATTTTTAAATTGGGGTTGAAACTATAAAAAAAACCTTTAATGGGCGCGTGTCTGATTTTGGAGGCACGGACGGCACGACAGCAACTAGCACGCACGGAGATTTGCACGCACGAACTCAGATTTTCGGGCGTGACACGAAAAAAGCACGGCACGCGCCCATCTCTAGTATCAACCACCACAATTTTTTTAAACTCACCGCACCGAAATTCACCACACCAAAATTCACCACAACGAGACTCACCACACTAAAACTCACCATACTAAAACTCACCACACTAAAACTTCTACTGTGAAAAACTCTACAGGGAAGAATTCTACGGGAAAGATATAAATAATAAAAATGTTCTTTATAATAATAAAATCACTACATATCCTTGCATTCACAAAATCTTGGCACGAGTTGTGCACGGGTACAGCTAGTTATAAAAGAAGGAAGTCAATACAGAGTTATCATGTATAGTTGAAATTGAAAATTCAACTTTTTACAAAAATGGGTATATCGGAAAAAATACGTTCCATGGACGGTCGTATGAAACCAAGCAAAAACTATTGACATGACCCCACATACTAAGTACGGCCTGTTTGCAGAGGTTAGATAAATTGTTGACTGAAACCTTGCAACTTATTTTGAGTTGAAGAAGGGGTGGGTATATGACGGTCGTTAGAAAGGGTTTGATTTATTATAGTTCTAAAATGTGTCTTCCCGAAGTCTTCTGAGTTCTGAGCCTTGTTCTGTAGTTCTACAAAAATATATAAAATCGCAAAAAATTAAAACTGAGATTTTTTATTTTATGAAATATTCAACTCACGCACACTCACTCGTGAAAAAATTGTACTTACGCACACTCACTCACGGTATTTTTTAGTCTACTCACACTCACTCACAATCACGTGAGCAAAATTAGGATTCAATCACAATCACGCGTGATCACGCGTAATTCACGTGAATCACGCTGAATCACGCTTACATGCCCATCTGTTTATGAAAGCAACTATCTGTTAAATTTACGCCTTGTAGCAAATATTCAAACATCCCATAAGTTTCAATAAAGTTGCAGCAAAACTATTAATATTTTTTGAATATGACATATCTACAGATAGTTACGAGATGTTTGCCACAACAACAATGAAAATTGAGATATTTACAGTTGACTGATTGCAAACATCCTGAGTTTTTGGACATTTGCAGCAAAATTTTGAGGTATTTTGACATTTAAAAAACCATAAAAAAGGAAAATGGCGTACTTTTTCCTTACGTTCGATTTATCTACAACAATTAAGTAAATTCAATGGTGTAAAAAAGTGCCCACTCAAATATTACATTTTAATGGTAAATGTGAAAATAAAATATTACTTTGATGATAGCGTCGTCGTTCGGACTTGTTTCTTCTGCGAAGAAATCTCAAATTGTTGTACAATTTTGCCTTCGAAGGATTTAAAAAGACGATGGCGATGTATACCAGTATGTACCATGTACCAGGATACTGTTTTAATTCTAGAATAAATAAAAATACATTTGAGTAATTTTCTTTCAATTCAATAAAAATTACTCCGCGAATTCTAATGGAGTACCTTTTTCAAGTAATCTTCAACTATCTTCCTATTTGTAAGATGTTTAATTTTTGGTTGTCATACATAATCGTAAATTTTAAAGATGGTTGCTAGCAATATTTATCGTATTTGACGGATGTTTGAGAGATGGTTGTCTCAAATACGATCTAAATAATTTGTAAATTACTTGATATTTAGAGCTGTGATATTTCTGGTAATCATCATAGTTTTCTTAGTGTGCGTGAAACGTCTTATGTGCGATAAGACTCATGAGTTCTTATGAAAATGCGCATAGCGTAGCGGTCATCGCAAGCTTTTCATAGCTTATATAAAAACATATACAAAACGCGTACATTTCATTTTGAAATATACGTGTAAATAATGTACAATTTATGAAAATCCAAAATAAAAAACACATGTTTTAAAAACATTTATGAAATGTTTATTTATACAGAAAAGCACACATGTACTTGTGAAGCTCCTATAAATTGAATATTGCTATATTTAAGACCCGTTTTCCAAAGAAAATCGTATGCTTATATTCAATGAAATATTTACTTGAGTAAGCGTGCAATATGCGTATTTCCAAGCATAAATGTTTATTGGGTTGAAACTTTTCGGCTTTCAATTTTTAAGTGCTCGAACATATTTTTCAGCTTGCTTGTTATATTCGGATCGTTTCACACTTATTGTGATATCATATTTAATATAGTTTTCTCCTTTTATTTTAACTTACTAGAAACTTTTTAAGCATGAAAAAAAGCCAGTGTCATAACAGCATTACAATGGAATGTTTTTCTGAAAATATCGAAAATTTAAGAAAAGAAATTTACACATTTTGATTTTATCATAAAAAATATTTATACAATTAAATGAAAAATAGAAAATTTTCATCACAATTTCTGTCCGTCCAATCCGGCATCTTTTACACCAGTTTGGCCACTTTCGGACCCATTTACGGCCACTTCGTGTTAACGCAAGAGTGGGTTAGGAAAATATAAAAATCTAAACTAAAGGAAAATCGAAAATATATAAATTTCACCATAGCAACATGAAATTTGGACAAGATGTTCAACCGCCGACGTGAGCGCGCACTACGAAGTTATTTTTTGAAAATCGTCTCTTAAAGCTCAAAATAGGCGTGGCAAAACTGAACTTTAAATTCAAAATAAAGGTGTAATATTGTGACAAAGTCACGAAATTTTGCTCAGTGATGTATATTGTTGTTGTTTATCTTTAGCAAAATGTGGGAGGGATTGGAAAAAGGCAAGCACTACAAAGAGAAAAAGGGTTATATGTATCTTTAATGTATTTTAAACACGGGTCCAGCAACACGCAGAGAAATAATATGATTGCGACATGATTTTTAAAGGCATAGATGATGGTCACAATTAAAGTATAGTATTTTAAATTTTATTTCATTATTATAATATGATATGTATTTCTGAAAACGAAGTTATTTTTTGGAAATCGTCTCTTAAAGCTCAAAATAGGCGTGGCAAAACTGAACTTTAAATTCAAAATAAAGGTGTAATATTGTGACACAGTCACGAAATTTTGCTCAGTGATGTATATTGTTGTTGTTTATCTTTAGCAAAATGTGGGAGGGATTGGAAAAAGGCAAGTACTACAAAGAGAAAAAGGGTCGTATATGTATCTTTAATGTATTTTAAACACGGGTCCAGCTACACGCAGAGAAATAATATGATTGCGACATGATTTTTAAAGGCATAGATGATGGTCACAATTAAAGTATAGTATTTTAAATTTTATTTCATTATTATAATATGATATGTATTTCTGAAAATTTAAATATGGTTGATAAGAACCATGTTATGATTACGATGAAGATTGCTACGAACAAAATATCAATACCAATCCTACCATGATATAGACTGATCATAATATAGTAATTTATTATTTATAACCATATAATTCTCACTTAATGGCATTCTTTACTGTCTCTTACTTACTTTGATGTTGGCTATGGGGGTGAGCAGTCGAGTTTTTTTTTGTAGTGACGAAGTGATTTTTAATGTTTAAAACATCATTTTTTTTAAATAAATATATAAATGCATAAATTCCATAAAATTGTCGTGTTTAATAGAAATGTGTATAACAAATTTCAGTTAGCATTTTCAAGTTAGCGTTTTTAACTTCATGACGGTGACGCTCTGCTTTACGAAAATGACCTTGTACGCAATAGAATTCGAACGCATAGAGCGAGTTTCTACTGTCCCACCATTGCAAGCACAGCTTCGCGCACAGTACAGCTTCCCTGTGATAGCGACCATAAATTGTGTCTTTAAATAAAAATGTTTATAAAATAATAAATGTAAATAAAAATGTAAACATGCGTCTTATATGTAATTTGTTTTGAATTCCATTTTTCAGGAATTTAGGTATAATCATAATATAATAATATGATTATAATCATGAACAATGGTTACGTAGTACCATAGTGTGGTTGTATGTAATATGGTCACTAACAACCATAGCATGGTTGTGTGAAAACTCGGTATAGTCACTGAGGACCATGGTATGGTTGTAAGAAATCGTACTATTGACACTGAGGATCATATTAAAGTTGATAATATTGTCATTGAGGATGATATTAGACATAGTATATGACCATAATACCCAATCATAGCATTATGTTATGGAGTTACGGAATGGCCTTGAAAAATTGAAAACCGCAACACCTTCTTACGGGGTCATGTGGATGAAAAGTAATTGTCTCACGATTACAAATATCGAATTATTTTTAAGATCGGTCCACCATAGCGCTCTTTGGACTATTATATTTTTATAATAATAATAGTTTGGCGCTACAGTCCTGTGGAGAACTTAAGGGGATGTTTCAATGCGACTTGCTTTGTTTGCTTGCTTTACTGGCTTCTAACAGTTTGGTAGTTGTCACAGCCTACAAAGCTCAAATAGAAAATTTTTCTATTTTTTCGACTTCAAAAGCTTTGAACGCTTTGTATTTAGTCTGATGAACGCATGTAGTTCTATTCATCTGTCAAAGCCAAGAAAGCAAAGCAAGTCGCAAGTCCATTTGAGCTATGCGTGTTATAGTTGTAGTCATGGTGGGACCTACAGTTAATGCCGAATCCGAACGGCGGGGGTGAGAGCTTTTCATAGGCAATATTTACTCTCGTAGGTTTGCCATTGACTGCCGAGAGGTAGCAAGTCGGGTCGGGTGGCCGGCCTACGTCCGATATGCAGCAGATATATCAATTTTAGGATTAAATATGGGCTTTAAAAGATTTTAAAGCAACGGATTCAAATTTTTAGCACTTGAAAGTCCCGTAAAGAAGTTCCGTTTACGGCCCTTAAATGTGTTCACGCATCCACGTTTTATTGCCGTACGTACGAACCATATACGGATTTTTTTAATGCCGTATTTTAAATTTCATTTACGTTCCGTAAACGGTGTTTATGCCCGTAAATACGGAACGAATACGGGAAATTTTTTTTTTTTTTTTTTACAAATTAACCAACGCTCAGGGAATGCCCCCTATTCGTGCAATGCACAGTGTTGATCGTAAGAAAGGATTATAGGTTAATTCTTTTTGGTTCATTGGGAACATTACAATTTATTTGTTTGTATAATTTTTTCATACGAATACAAATATGCGTGTTGAGAAGATAAATTGGATATATTATTTCATGAGTTGAAACAAATACTCAAATCTATATTTTTTACTTAATTCATTTTTAAATAGTTCGTATATATGCTGCTTATGTGTATTGTTACTCTTCGCATATTTAAAATCACTTTAAAAAATGGACGCTGTTATTTTTAATAAAAACTACAACTGATAAAACCATTATTTCAATAATAATAATATTTACTATCATTTTATATCATTATTTTTACATTTGGAAAACTAAAAATTATGTATTAAATTTAAGACAAGAAGGTATGAGTGATCATATGATATTAAATGACCGTTAACTGTAAAGATATCATAAAAAATATGTTCATAATAATGGTAAAATATGTCTGATAGTTTCCCGTTTATAAAAATAAATATTTAGCGCTTTTCTCATTAAATCCCGATCATTACCCAATAGAAATATCCTTATGAGGAGCAACTTATGTAGTTATGATCGGGACCATTGACTGTTTATATAATGTAAACCCTGTTTGCTTAATAGAGTTTACCCGACGAAAACCCGATCATTTCCCGATAGTGCATCGGGCAAATTTCCACTAGGGGAGTTTATTTAGCAAGATTCGTCTGCCTGTCTGTTGAAATCACGTTTACAGAAAAAACTAGAAAAGCTAGATTAATGAAACTCCTAATTTAGATGACTTCTTTAACTATATCAGCAAGAAAATTGGCATGATTGTGACCTGTAAACTGACCACTCATGTTCAAATACCTCATATAAAATTTACATCTACAAATGAATTTCACTTTATACGGACTAAACTGTACATTTTTGGTAAAATATATATTGAGATCATATATATAAAAATAATTATTTCCCGCAAACTTGTAGTTCCCGAAAAAAAAATCGAAATTCGGTACACCATTTGTACATATGGATATTCAAATGAAAGGAAATAAATAAATATCTATTAATATTAAATTAATAAAAGAAATACTTACAATGCGACATGTGATTGCAGTTTCGATGTGAATTTGGCAACTATTTTTTTATTTTGATACGTTGAAAGTGGATAAAACAGGGATGAAAATAACTACTACAAAATAACTAAAAACTACAATCACTGTATAATTGCAGTAATGGAATTTAATTAAAAAAGGAGTTAAACTATAAAAAACTAATAAAAATGCAGTGAAAACAAGTAGTACTGCATAAAATTAAAATAACTACACAGAATACAGTAATTTTTACTGCAGTAATTTTTTGAGTGTAAAACGTGTTGCTTTACGTTCCGTAAACGGTGTTTTGGTCGTAAATACCGAACGAATACGGGACGTTTACGTGCCTTTTGGATTATTACATTAAAATTTATTTGTTTGTATAATTTTTTCATACGAATACAAATATGCATGTTGAAAAGATAAATTGGATATATTATTTCATGAGTTGAAACAAATACTCAAATCTATATTTTTTACATAATTAATTTTTAAATAGTTCGTATATATGCAGCTTATGTGCATTGTTACTCTTCGCATATTTAAAATCACTTTAAAAAATGAACGCTGTTATTTTTAATAAAAACTACAACTGATAAAATCTTTATTTCAATAATAATAATAATATTTACTATCATTTTATATCATTATATTTGATTTAGCAAGATTCGTCTGTCTGTCTGTTGAAATCACGTTTACAGAAAAACTAGAAGAGCTAGATTAATGAAACTCATAATTTAGATGACTTATTTAACTATCTCAGCAAGAAAATTGGCATGATTGTGACTTGTGAAATGACCACTCATGTTCAAATACCTCATATAAAATTTACATCTACAGGTGAATTTTTCTTTATACAGACTAAGTAGGGGTTGTAAGGTTTAAGTAGGGGTTTACATATTAAATGGGCATAGGTAATCTATAGTAAAAAGGGATTTGCCCGGCGCCTCTGTAATCATCATGGAATGAGTCTCATGGGGTATGCGAAAGCTCACCCCATGCCCGACGAGCCGGCTACAGCTACAATTTCACGCGCATGCCATCCAGTCCTCTCTACTTATAATTTTTACTCTTTTACTGCAGGTAGCACACTCAGACTAAAACCATTTATTGAGAGAATATTAAAATATAAATTTAGTCTTTAATATGAGACTATTCTTATTGAAATTGCATATGCTAATTACAAGGGCTAGGGTTCTGATGCAAATGCATGTTTTTTCTGAATATCTTTAGAACGAAATAGATAAAACAACTTTACGAATCAAGTAATTTCCTTTAAAGTGGCATTCAAATGTTAGTGCAATTTTGTCGATTTTTGTACATTAATTTGTAAAAATTGAACATTTTCTTAATTTCATTCTAAGCCTTATGTGGTAAATTCAGCTCGTAGGTTGCAGTTTTTGAGTGCATGAGAATTTATATTATTTAATATAAATGTAATAAAAATATATCATATACAAATATTCTTACATTCAATTTAACTTAAACAACATTAAATGTTCTGGCAACCCCATTTGGTCGATTAGTTTTGAGGAAGAATTCTCTTACGGGTTGTTTTTAAATATACTCTGCATCAATGTAGCATTTAGCGGACTGTCCCAATCATATTTCGTGACTTTCTAGTTGCTGCCCCATGTTTTTAATTTGTCCGATTTGATGCATATTTTCATTGCAAATTCCAAATCTTATTTTTATGTTATAAGCCGAATTTCCTCTGATTGAAAACGTGTACTTTTTGAATATAGTGAAAAATTCGGTTTAGGAATATAGCGTAATTAAAAGACATAACATATATAAATAATTTTATTGAATACATTTTTTACATATTTGCCACCGTTAGTATTTTTATTCGATTGCGGCAACAATTGATATACTATTTGCAATAACCTATTAATTCAGTTGTTCCAACCTCACAGCCTGTGATAAATAGGTTTTCGCAATCTCAAACTCAGTCAACCTCCAATTGAAATTTAATTTTTAGTAAGTTTTTTATGTAAGTATATACAACTTAATTGTATACATGGGGTAATGTGAGAAATTGCAATTTTTGGACATGCTTTTGTACTTAAAAAAAGAAAAATAATTGTCAAGTGATTCTTAATATGGAATCATCTTTTTAATACATGGTTATGAGCAAATTTATAACTTTTTTTTGCATATCGAGAACAAGTGCAAATAAATAGTTATCAATTTGTTTTAGAGTGCTGCACCAAGAAAAAAAAGTAAATTAATAGTATTAGAGGTTAAAAATTATGTAGTGTTTGCGCAATTTATTAAATTAATTCCTGTTAGTTTACCATAGCCTCTCCTACACAATTCCTAGTCTCACCTTCGAGGAGGTGAACACCGTCGAAACAAAAACAGACAATATGCCCGGATACCGACCTAAAAATACGATGTCAACTCAGGCAAACGTTTAAAGGACCATGAGGTCTGCAAAGCCATCTACAGGCCGAAAAACTACGAACCCATAAGGCACAGATGGTCTGCCTCCTAGTTGTTCAAGACCGGAGGAGATTAGCTCATAATGAGCATGCATCAGCTCATCAGCAGAATATGGCCAGAAGAAAGCATGGAATCTCAGTATATTCTGTCCAATCATTAAGAAGGGAAATCCCACGATACACGACAACTATAGTCGGATAAGTCTCCTCAATATAGCGTACAATGTTCTATCGAACATATAATGCGAAAGACTGAAGCCCATCGTCAACAGATTGGTTGGACCTTATCAGTGCGACTGCAGACCTGGTAAGTCCACCATAGACCAGATTTTCACATTGCGCCTAATCCTGGAAAAGACCAAAGAGAGGCAGATCGTCACCCACCACCTTCTCGTCGACTAGAATGATGCTTTCGACAGTCCGATAAGGAGTCGCCTATATACCATCGTGTCTGAGTTCGGTATACCTGTGAATCTTATAAACTTACAGTGAGAATTGGGAACAATCTGTCCGATACGTTTCATACCGAACGATGTTTTGTAGAAGCGACTGGCGGGGCAGAATTAGTACGATCGATACCTATCATTGGTTGTAATGGCCAAATAAGTAAGTAAGTAGAAGTATCTAAATAACCTTCTTGGCAATTTTATAATATTTAAAATGAGATTTCATTTCACTGTGATCATAAAATTACACCACACAATTTATGAAGCTGAAATTTTTTGTGTTATTTCACAAATCTCATCACCGGGACTCGGATTTTGACACATTCTATTGAATTGATGCAGAAAAAAAAATTCTACTATATGGTAGATAAAAAGGAGTATTCACATTTCTACTATTTCTACGATTGTGGTTCAATCTATTCTAGCCGTTATTAATTGATGTATGTAAGTTATATCAGGTAATCTTTCTACGTTCGTCAAGAGACTTTAAATTTAGTAGTTTCAGTACTAGAGGAGATCACGCAACGCATCCAAGACAAATGATGAAGTTCATTGGAGCAGCAGGATGGCCCGAAAAGGAGGGAAAACAGCGCCTTACAAGAATGAATTTAAAAATACTGGAATAAATAAAATTTAATGAAAATAAAATGAATTTTAAGACAAATGATGAAGTTCATTAGAGCAGCAGGATGGCCCGAAATGGAGGGAAGACAGCGCCTTACAAGAATGAATTTAAAAATACTGGAATAAATAAAATTTAATGAAAATAAAATAATGAAATATATAGCTTTAAATAGAATTAAATATTATAACGCATATATACATATATATATATATATATATATATATATATATATATATATATATATGTTTTATATGTATAAATCAAGGATTATATATATATATATATATATATATATATATATATATATATTATATATATATATATATATATATATATATATATATATATATATATATATATATATATATATATATATATATATATATTCAAAACAGCTCAATTTTGGAAATATATATTAAGGATAACAGAATTATAATAAGATAATAAAAAAACAATGGTAATGCAAGAAAAATTAGAAAAAGTAAGATTATAAAAATCTCAGTAACTATTTAAGAAAATACGAAATATAAAGTGCAAGTTCGACAAGTTCGAACATTTCAAGTATACAGGCAGATATTGCAGTTCAAAATTTCTTTGGCTTTTATGGATGGAAATTGTACAAAATTCTTTTTCTTCTTTTCATAAAGTTTAAAACAATTACCGATGTATTCTTGCAGCTCTTGTTTAAGGTTCGCTTCTCGGCTCACTTCTGCAATTCAGATCAGGTAAAGTCAAAATGTTGCTTTTCATTGGCTTGTGGCCACGATTGAAATTGTTTCTTGGCGAAATCAATTAAATAATTCATAAACCACAATATTTTTACTAAAATAAAAACAAACATTGTTTAAATTACTTTTCCCACTTTACCCCAATATCACAAATTGAACATAACTTAGCACCATATCAACAATGTTCAATTATTTGAAAAATAAAAAGAAATGGAAAAAAAGAAATTTTATACAAAAACCGAAATCAAAACCGAAACCGTAACCGTACCCTTTAATAGTGTCGTTTCTTATTAAAAATTGTTGGTTTGAAATATTTAATGAAATAATTTTAAAAGATTTCTCAAGGCACATTTTATTAAGACTTCAAAAATAAAAAATTGTTTTAATTTGATGTTTCAAAATGTTGTTAAATTGAAAATGTTAAATTACTTAATTTAACTAATTTCCTTCTATAAGGATCTATAAGCAAGACATGCATACAATATTGTCGCAAGAGCTAGATCCGCAAGAGCCCACTCCCGATCCATGACAAAAAAAATGAACTCATCGATACTCTTTCATCAGGGAAAGGAAACAGCGAAAAGTGTTGTTGTTTTTTTTCTTGATTTTATTTGTTGTAAAGATTTGATTCATGCTGATATAAAGCATAATTTACGCTGACCAAGTGCTGAAAAAATTACCGTCGGTGGCGCAAAAAAGTCGCTGTACGAGTCTAAAGGTCCCGGGTTCGATTCATAGAACACATTTTTGTATACGACGCTACCTCTCGACAGTCAATGCCAAACCTACGAGACTTAAGCATTGCCTATGAAAAGCTCTCACCCCGCCGTTCGAATTCGGTAGGTCCCACCACGTACAAATATAAAACGAACGGAATGGTGAGAGAACTCTGAGCCTTGGTCTTCACAACTGTAACGCCAAATTATAATTATTATAAGTGCTGAAAAAATAATGCGGATTTTTACGTACTACATAAAATAAAATAAAAAAACTATTGTCAAGAATTGCATTCTTTTTATAATTAAAGTCAAACGACAGTAAGTTTATGTCAATATAAAGTCGTCAGTAAATAACTGTTGGATCAACAAATGTTGACATTTGAGTTAAACGACACCTTCTACTGTCAAACCAACAGCCTTTTAACAGTAATGTGGGCGGATCACGCCCATTTTTGGAACATATATTTTTAGACGAATTCTAACAATACGTTTTAATTTTATAAATATATATGTAATATTTTTCGAGTTATTGGTTCCTAAAGAGTTCCACAATAGGGACTTGTATAGGAGGTGGGTGTGTTCGTTGACTGATTTGGCTAATTTAATCGCATTATGACAAGTATTTTGCAAGTTACAATGTTTTCGGACTGACAGACATACATAAACGAACTCGGGTTGTGATGCTGATCTAGAATATATATACTTTTCCATACCAGTCACGCTTCCTAAGGGGCGTTACAATATCTGCACAAACTTAATATACCCTGTACCTCATAGGTGTAGGGTATAAAAAAGAATTAACGACTAAAAAAAGCCGAAAAATGCATTAAAAATGATATTTCATCAAAATCCGAGTCCTGCTCATCACATTCTGACTTCCAATCACTTTGTTGATTTGAAAAGGAATGACTTATATATAGTGAGATATATGCGTTAAAAGAATTTATAAAATCGGATTTTTTTTTATTTTTTTACAATTTTTGAAAGATTCAAAATTTCAACTATAATGATTTTTATTTGCATAACCATTAAAGATACCATCACTCAAGAATTACTTATAAAATACTTTTTAAATATTAAAATTCATTTGACTGGCCCCGAAAAAATGAATTTCATCACTTTTTTGAACATTTGGGCATAAAAAATATTTGTACGGTTTGTCGCACATCTTATGAGACGACGCATTATGTTCGGCGTATTTAATGTCGTTTGCAACTTTCACTCTGTTTAGGATTTTAACCAAAGTTTGTTGTTTTTCACTAATCACTACTTAAGTGAAACAATTGTATCACATTATCTATTTTTTATTGAATTATTTAAATTAGGAGTGAATTTATAATACTCTAAATACAGAAATTATACTATTATTATATCAATCATGCTTCGATCCTAACGTAATTGGCACAATTATGAAGATAATTCCGGGAATCATAGCATGATTAACATTGAATTATATTTTTCCGCAATAATTAGCTATTTAACATGATTTTGGGACAAATGGCATGGTTATAACAATAAAGTACTACACTCTGAAAAAAAATCCCTCAAATCCCATTAAAATTGGTCAATGGAACAATTATTGATTTAATAGTATACAAGAAATAAATGTCATGGTATTTTGTAGTATTTAAGTGTATTTTCCGATTAAAATAATAATTTATACTATTGACTATTTATAATAGTAAAAAACTTTTATTTATATAGTATATTTTTCTGAGTATACTATTCTGTCAATTATTAATATTTAAATTAAATGTTTGCTAAAACCATTAGCTATTCTTATTATAAAATTCATTTATAGTATGATTTCAGAAATCATTTAATGAATGCCAGACATGTTTAAAAGAAAAAAATATGAATAACTGTTGCAATCAAAAATGATCTTCAGTCATGACTACTTTAATAATAGTTTGGTGACTACTTTAATAATAGTTGGGTGTTACAATCATGTCACAACATGTTTTTTCTCTGCGTGATGCACCGATTTTCGATTTTACTGGAGGTCACCACAACTCAGTGTACCAAAAAAAAAAAATAAAAATCATACAAAAAATCAACCATTTGTTGACTGAAAAGTTATGTTTAAATCATATAATAAATCATAATAAATCACAGAACAATTCCGGACGGGACAAAAAATTCCGTATTGAAATTATCAGTACGATTTTTATTCTAAAATACTTTTTTCGTACAATATATTTTTTTGAATTATCTCTGAACATAGCTGAGACAATTTACTTTATTTTTGTATATATTCACTTTATTCCTAAAGTTTACAGTTATATCGTAATAAATCGCATATTAATTCAGGACTTTCCGTATGGAAATTTGCACTCGATTTTTTGATACAAATAACTTTGTATATGACAATATTAATCATCATTATTTCGAAATGAAAAGTGATGTACTATTCCAATTTCCAGATGTTTTTTTTAGGTTTTTTAATTATTTTTTTTTTACATTTTTGAAAAAAAAAAAAAAAATTATATTTTTTATACAATAGTTTTATACTTTTGGTACTCAAAGTTCCGGAAAGCTGTAAAAAATGTTCTAGAATTACTAGGAAATCAATGTTTACATTTTTGAAAATGTCGAGAGAATTCAGATTTAGAAACAGAGGATTAAACTATTTAAAAAATTTTATTTTTTTTAATATGATAATATATGTATACTTTTAGTTCCGGATGGGACAATAAGGGGCCATAAAACAAAAATCAAAATTTTTTCCCTTATTTTATTTTCAATGGTTATTTTTAAGCTTTAGAGTTATTAATTGTCTGAAAAAAAAAAGAAAATACAATTTTAAATCTGTTGTCTTTAATGTTAGTTAATTTGGATACTCAAAATACATGAAAAATTTGTATATTTACAAGTTGTGTAGTAACGTATTTTTTATATGTTACCATTTTTTATATGTTACATTTTTTGTGGAAATGCCCATAATTCATTTAACATATTACAAAGTGGTAGAGGCAAAAAAGAACAGAATTGTGCTAAAGTGACAACACTGCTTTGTACTGATTTTTATAGCAAATAAAAGTTCTCGCGCTCGCAATGAGAATAACGGACAGTTGAGACGGTGAACATTCATTGTATTATTCTGGTACCAATTGAAACAATTTCAATTCAGTTCATTTTTTTGTCTCTATCTGAATGGTGCGGTTTGGCTGGCGTACTCCGTACGAATTCTAATTAAAAGAACCCAAAAGAATGAATAATCAACAACACATTTGCATTCCTTAATATGTGTATATATCTGCAAGTTACGTCCATTAGTCTTCTGTGTTTGTTGGAAAACTTATAGTGAGTTGTGAATGCGGTTATTGTTTTTTCATTTTCCAAACGATGTACACCGCAATTTTTTTTTGTTGTAATTGGAGGCTCATTGATTAAAGTGTGAGAGATTCTGTGCGGGATCAAGTTCAGTCGTAAATTGAACTGATGTAATTTGGCAAGAAAATTGCTTATTTATTTTATTTAAAAGCATTTTTATATTTTAATTACTCTAAGTAAAGAAAGTTGTCGCACTCGGAAAACGAATCACATAAATATAAATTAAATACCAAATAAAGGTGCTTGTAATTGCAATTGGAAGGTTAAAATTTATTAAAGAAGTAACAACCGGGAAACTTGTGAAAGTTTCTTTATCTCTGTGTTGATAAATTTTACATTATTTAATATATTTCGCAAGTTTTTGGTTCAATAAGTGTAAATATTCTGAAAGTTAGCGAAATTTTCTGAACGAAAAGTCGCTGCACTTATAGAGGATAATGTGATGGAGACCCAAATATTCGCGTAAGCAATAATTTAAATCTGAATTATAATTACACGCTGTAAAAAAAGGGGCTTTCCCAAACATAATTTTGCAGGCATGGTAATGCCTGTTTGGAATTTATGTAAACATTATATATAATTGCCTGATAAATTCTTTGTAATCAGGGTTGTTTTGAGACGTAAACAGTGTTTTAATGAGCTCTGATTAATATTATGATATCATGGAAATATTGTGATGTTGCCCCTTAATACGGTGTATGTTCTAATAGAGACTATTATGCACACACGATCTGTATGTGATCGATTTAGGATGATCCATAAAGATCATTCTAAGAATTTGTGTATACCCATTTTATTTTAGATCAATTCGTTTACGGTTTTTATTTGAATTGGAATTGTAAATGAAAATCATATTTTTGTGGCACATAATTAATAGCTGAGATCTCTCAGCTATGAAGTACATCAAACTTTTTTCAAATGTTCGACCAACAATTTGATATGCACTTACTTTTCAAATAAAGATAAAACCCTTTAACGAATTGATCCACACGCGTATTTTATTTTTTTAGTGTACTTTAGAAATATATAGAATTTTTCATGTGTGGAGCAAAAAGTTGAATTTGTCGTACGGTGTAATAATTGCTACACTCGGAGAAAAATTCATTAAAATTTAAACAGAAATTACCAGGTTTCATGTTGTCTTTTTTCAAACAGATTCATAGTGTTAATTTTTAACTAGATACAGAAATTTAACATGATTTCATAATGTTAATTATTAACAGTACAAATTGTTAACTGAACATGATTATCTGTTTGATTTACCATGCTGTATTGTTAATATAAAAGTTGTTCATGCGATGCGATCATTGTCTGATCAGGCAGTCAAATTTCAAATCAGGCAATGATCAGGGGTTTTCATCAGGGCGTGCTTCAAAACGTGACGCTACACTGAAAGAGATACTGCATTAAAAATAACTAAAAATGTCTTTAAAATAAATACACATGTATTTGATTTACGTCCAAAAGAATATGTATTTATTTTTACTTAACTGATATAGTTATTTTTGTATGAAAAATTATTACATAATTTAACAGCTTTTCTATACAAAATTATACAATACATTTTGCCTTTATATAATTTAGTCTTTATTTATACGTCCTGAAATATCCAGATAAATTACTACATATGCCTTTAATATATATAATGGGGATGTAACGGGTCACTTTTGGAAATTTTATATACATACAAAAACAATAAAAATTATATTAAATAAAAAAAATATATTAAAATCCAGTTGTATTGCCAATAATCAAATAATATCATTAAATTTATACAATTTAAAATAATTGAAGCAAAAAATTGGCGAAATATTAAATTTTGATTTTTCAAATTTATTTGTTTAATTTAGATCACTTGATTTGCTTTAAAAATATATATAAAATAACACTAGACACCAGATTACGCATTATTCAAATACATTTTTATTCAAATAACATTTTAATAATAACATATATTCGTTATTAGAAATTAAAAAAAAATAATTGAAATAAATTTAATCAAAAGAAATATTTGTGAAGAAAAATTTATTCTAAATAAAATTTTGAATAACGATTAAAAAAACTCAAAGAAATTTGAAATGATTTTCATACAAATAAAATTTATTTGGTATTCAAAATGCTTGAATAAAAAACTGAAAAGTAACGAATAAAGAAATAGAGCTTTTTGCATAAAGAGCTGTTTTTTTTTGCGTTTGACTGATTGAAAATTTGATCAACCCCAATTTCATTGCATATATTTCATTATATTAGCCGAACTATTTTGAATTGAATTCAAAATAAATCAGTTAGCATATTAAAATTGCCTCAAATACTGAGTATGAGCACGCCTAGCCTGAAACACTTTCAACCCAAAAGTGATATGAGAAAATCGTTTTTTAAGAATATGTTTCGGAAATCTTCCCCGGTATTTTAAAACTAAATTTAAAAAAATTTAAAATATCGTGATTACAATTTTTTAAATATTTTTTAAAAGAATTTTTTTATAACCCGCAAAAAAAATTGAAACCGCGTTATTTTAAAAATCCTGTCTACTATATTTTTATACCCTACACTAAGAATGAAAGGGTATATTCAGTTTGGTACGCCGTTTGTAACACCCAGAAGGAAGCATTTCCGGTATAGAAAAGTATATATATTCTTGATCAGCATGACCTCCTAAGTCGATTTAGCGATGTCCGTCTGTCCGTCCGTCTGTCTGTCCTTCTGTTTGTCTGTTGAAATCACGATTAGAAGAGCTACAGCAATGAAACTTTAGATTTAGAGAACTTATATATCTAAGCTGTCTGAACAAGAAAATTGGCATGATCGGTCTATTGTGACCTGAGAACCAACCACTTATGTTCAAATACCACATATAAAATTTATATCTACAGATCACTTTTACTGTATACGTGCTTATGTAAACTTTTTTTGGTCAAATATATATTGACTCATGTTCAAATACATGAAAATAATGGTTTCCGGCGAAACGACTGGTGGTTCCAAAAAAAAAAATAGAAATTCGGTACATCTACCCATTTGTAAATATGGGTATCAAATGAATGGAAATTCTTCAGCGATTGAAAGTTTGTAGTTATTTTCAGGATTCATATACCCTGGTGACCTATATACCACTTTTAATGGTAACCACACATATGTATAGGGCATTTATAGTCGACTTAGACCGACTGTAATTTTGATATTCCTAACTATCATAATAACACCTTCTTTAAAATTTCCCATGGGATCTAACCTTCCCAACTGGTTTATTTTAGTCTTAAAATACTCGGGGGGACGTCCGAAACATATTCTTAATAAACTAATTTAGTCCTACGACTTTTGGGTTGAAGTTGTTTTAGGCTAGGCATGTGAGTTCTTAATTAGAATCTGGAAGCCAATCGGAATAGCATACTAAGAAATCGGATATTTTTTATATTAATAAATATATTTATTTATTGAAAACGTTACAACATAATTGCTGCGTTGAAATCGTACATAAACTATTTAATTAATTCACAATTTATTAATAAAAATAGCATTCAATTGTGTAGAAACTATAACAAAAAAATAATTAATTTTAATGGGCGCGTGCCTGATTTTTGAGGCACGGGCACGACAGCAACAAACACGCACGAACTCATATTTTCGGGCGTTACACGAAAAAAGCACGACACGCCCCCATCTCTAGTTCTGACGACTCAAAAGAATGGCAAGCACTTAAGTGTTACTTTTCTGTTAAAACATAAGAATAATATGCGATGGAATAACCATGTGATGGTAAAATCATACCATGGTAAAACCATTAAGATGGCATATTTACTGATTTCATATCAACTATTACTATTACTGCCTGAACATTGAAAAATGATATCGAATATTGAAAACAACAAAAAATTGTCGTCTCAATGCTTAGGTCATGGCGCGTCACATCAGCAAACTACTCATATCCAGCTGCGTGTTATATTTGTATACAATACTGCCGAGTTGACAACTTATTTTTAAAACCAAAAATTTTCAGCGGTAAACTTAGTTGACAGCTCTAAAGTCTTCTTTCATTAACTCTGTTTGATCAGTGGTTTAAACAATATCGTCGGTGATACTGAAAACCGCCTTACTTCATGTGAAAAATACGACAAATTTTGTGTTATAATCGAGTTTTTAATGATATGTTTATCAGATAAATTAGATAAATGCCATAATAAGTTATGACATACTTAATTTTGTATGAAGTAAGTGCAGAATTGAGACTGAAAATAGTTTTGTTTCTTCTGTAAAATTCATATTGAAAGAGGTATTCGAAAATGTACATAGGCGGTTTTGCAGTATCACCGACGATATTTTAGAATAAAAATATTGATCGAAATTTTTAGAGTAAAAACGAAGCAATATTTTCTAAAAGTAAAAATAGATAAAATAAAATCGAAACAAACAAGTGATAAAGTTGTATCTCATTTGTGAACTTACTTTATCTTTACTCTTTCTTATTTTAACAAAATTTTATTGATGTTAAAACGTATTGAGAAAATTAGAAATGCTGTACTAATAAAAGGTTATATGTATTCAAAAATATATACTTAAAATAATGTACTATACTTTCTTTACAAAAATGGTCATTGCATACATTTTTTTTTGTGTTGAAAAACTTTTGTTTGGAACAATATTTACGTTATTTTTGTCAAAGAAACATTTTTTCCGAACTAAAATATATTATTTTATATTTTTTTAACAAAACAATAAAAACATTTTTTTAAATTTTTGTTAAACATTTTATTTAAACAAAATTTTTAAAACTTTTTATTTTACTTTTTTTAGTAGGGACTTCAACAGTCAGCCAGACGGACAGACGTACATGGCTAAATCGACTCCGGAGGTCATTCTGATGCGAAGATGCTTCTTTCTGGGTGTTACAAACGGCATACCAAACTGAATATACCCTTTCACTCATATTGTAGGGTATATTCTTTTGGCTGCATACATGAGAAAATCCTGTATTTTCTTAAAGTTCGCTTAAAAATGCCATAATCGTGTTTCCCAGTTTTTTTGAATCAATTCTTTAAAGGGGTTTATTTGCGTTTGAAATATCAAATTTTTGGTCGAACATTGGAAAAAGTTGGATGCAGTTCATGGAGGTACGATATTAATTCGTTTACAGCTTTTATTTGCATTTTAATAAATTTGAATTGATTTTTAAAATATCTCATTCAAAAGGGAATAAAACCTTTAAATGAATTGATGTTGGAAAAACGATTTTATATCCATACACTAGAGAGTTCTCAGCTACAAAATAAATAACCCCGCAAAAATTTGTATTTATAATGAAAAATAATTTACATTTTCATTTGAAAGACAATTAACAGTCGAGTTTAAAAATAAAGTCTACTTTTTTGACCATTTTTATAAATAATAAAATGTCAAAAAGCTGATTTAAATTTTAAAGTCGACTTTCGACATTGCTTTTTGAGATACATCCTTTTAAAATAAATTTTGTTTAAAACTGACCACTCGAAAATAAAAATATTGGCAATTTTATTATCTTTTAAATGAGACATCAATATTTCTTAAGTAATGTTCAATTGATTATAACAACTTTTGCGATATTTATACATATTTTTTTCAAATTTAACGCACCAAACCTCTTAAACCACACCATCTGGAAGCTAAAATTTTGCCATTATCTTAATTTTATGTTGTTTCACCATACTTTCAAATTTCATCCAATTCTGAGATAGTACTGCTAAATTTAGAAGTTGTTTGTTTTAATATTTCAAAAACACCCTTATTTATTAAAAAAATGGAGTAGAACTTTGGCCGAGTTCTCTCACCATTTGAACTGTGCGTGTTATATTTGTACTCAAATTGGTGGGACCTACTGTTTATTACCGAATCCGAACGGCGGGTGAGAGCTTGTCATAGGCAATGTTTTACTCTCGTAGGTTTGCATTCATGAAAAAAGATATATAATGCCTAAATTCTGAGAATATATCATTTTTATTTCAGTTGTAGAAGAATGTATGCCAAATTTGTATAGTGTTATATATTTTGTTCTATGGGAAGTGGGCGTGTCAGTTGTCTGACCACGAGAAGTTTTTACAAAGTATGTAATTTTAAAATTCGTTTTATGTCCACCTATGAAAATATCACACTGTGCGTCGGCTAGATGTTGGGATCGAAGCTCGAACGCACCAGTTTCTTTTTTGCTCGTGGTCCAACGTACTAACCATTCAAACCACCGACGCACAATGGGGCAGCGATTACCTAAAGTTGACGAAAACCGCAAAAGTCAAATTGACCTCAGACACAGATTTTTTTTCATTGTATAGGAAATTAAATTGCCTACAATGTTGCATCACTCAATTTATATCATATATATTCAAATAATCCTCACACTCTCTCAAACAAAGATAATTTTTCGAAACAATTTCAAAAAATAATATTGTCGAATTTGTGATCAAATTTTTTAACTGTTTATTTTAAAAACCATAAAACCATTGATATCTGTTATTTATAAAGTGTTTGCAATATTATTGTGTTGGAAAATGTTAAATGATGAAGTAAATATTTTTTAATTATTTTTCACTAGCTGGACCCGTGCACGACTCGTGCCAAGATTTTGTGAATTCAAAGATATGGAGCGATTTTATTAATATAAAAAAACATTTTTATTATTTACATGAGGGGCCCGTGCTTAGCTGTTGAAGTTTTTTATTGGTTTTATAAATGTGGTAACTAAATAATAATTCTCCGTCAAAACAACTTTTATCAAAGACAATTCTTTCTCAGACTGCGCTTCTCCGTAGAATTATTCAAAGTAGAAATCTTCCCTGTAAAAAGAACGCTTTCCCGTAGAATTCTTCCCGTAGATTTATTCCCCGTAGAGTTTTTCCCAGTAGAACTTTTAGTGTGGTGTGTTTTAATGTGGTGAGTTTCGGTGTGGTGAGTTTAGGTGTGGTGAGTTTTAGTGTGGTGAGTTTTAGTGTAGTGAATTTTTGTGTGATGAGTTTTAGTGTAGTGAGTTTTAGTGTGGTGAAATTTTAGTGTCGTGAAATTTTAGTATGGTGCGTTTTACTGTGGTGAATTATAGTGTGGTGAGTTTTAGTGTGGTGAGTTTTAGTGTAGTGAATTTTAGTGTGGTGAGTTTTAGTGTAGTGAATTTTATTGTGTTGAATTTTTTTGTGGAGTTTTTGTGTGGTGAGTTTTAGTTTGGTGAGTTTTAGTGTGATGAGTTTTAGTGTGGTGAGTTTTAGTGTGGTGAGTTTTAGTGTGGTGAATTTTAGTGTGGTGAGTTTTAGTGTGGTGAATTTTAGTGAAGTGACTTTTATTGTGGTGAATTATAGTGTGGTGGGTTTTAGCGTGGTGAATTTTAGTGTGGTGAGTTTTATTGTGGCGAGTTTTAGTGTAGTGAATTTTAGTGTGTTGAATTTTTGTGTGGTGAGTTTTTGTGTGGTGAGTTTTAGTGTGGTGAATTTTAGTGAAGTGAGTTTTAGTGTGATGAGTTTTAATGTGGTGAGTTTTAGTGTGATGAGTTTTAGTGTGATGAATTTTAGTGTGGTCAATTTTATTGTGGAGAGTTTTAGTGTGGTGAGTTTGTTTTTCTTTTTCTTTCTTTTTTTTTTGTTTTTTCTTTAGTTTGGATTGTAGTTTTATGTGATTGGTTTTGTTTTTGTATTTGTTTTGTGCTTTTGCTTTTTTCCTTTTAATTTTTTTTTTGTATTTGAGTTTTTTGTTTCATGTTCGTAGCTGGTGAAAGTGCCGAGTTATATCGTATTGAAAGTTTAGGTTGTATAGGAGGTGCCACGCCTCTTTGTCCAATCCCGCCCATATATAGTCTATCATTCCTTCTAGACCATACGGCATCTGTGGTCAAAATTTCAAGAAAATCGGATTAGCCGTTTAGACGGAGAAGCGGAACAAACAAACAAAAGGACAAACCAACAAACCAACAAAGAGATTTATTATATTAACTAGCTGGACCCGTGCACGACTCGTGCCAAGATTTTCTGAATTCAAAGATATGGAGCGATTTTATTAATATGAAAAACATTTTATTATTTATATGAAATGCCCGTGCTTAGCTTTTGAAGTTTTTTTTATTGGTTTTATAAATGTGGTAACCAAATAATAATTCTTCGCCAAAACAACTTTTCTCAAATACAATTCTTTCTCAGACTGCGCTTCTCCGCAGAATTATTTCCAGTAGAAATCTTCTCCTTAAAATCCACATAGAACGCTTTCCCGTAGAATTCTCCACGTAGAATTCATCCCGGTAGAATTGGTCCCGGTAGAATTCTGTCCCGTAGAATTCTTCCCCGTAGAGTTTTTCCCAGTAGAAGTTTTAGTGTGGTGGGTTTTAATGTGGTGAGTTTCGGTATGGTGAGTTTAGGTGTGGTGAATTTTGGAGTGGTGAGTTTAATTGTGGTGAGTTTTAGTGTGGTGAGTGTTGGTGTGGTGAGTTTTAGTGTGGTGAATTTTAGTTTGGTGAATTTTAGTGTGGTGAGTTTAAGTGTGGTGATTTTTAGTGTGGTGAGTTTTAGTTGTGGTTAATTTAGTGTGCTGAATTTTAATGTGGCGTGTTTTAGTGTGGCGTATTTTAGTGTTGCGAGTTTTAGTGTGGTGAATTTTAGGGTGAATTTTATTGTGATGAGTTTTAGTGTGATGAATTTTAATGTGATGAATTTTAGTGTAGTGTGGAGAGTTTTAGTGTAGTGAATTTTAGTGTGGTTAATTATAGTGTGGTGGGTTTTAGTGTGGTGAATTTTAGTGCTATGAGTTTTAGTGTGGTGAGTTTTAGTGTGGCGAAATTTGAGTGTAGTGAGTTTTAATGTGGTGGGTTTTAGTGTGGTGAATTTTAATGTGGTGAAATTTTAGTGTAGTGAGTTTTAATGTGGTGAGTTTTAGTGTGGTGAAATTTCAGTGTGTCGAGTTTAAGTGTGGTCAATTTTTGTGTGGTGAGTTTTAGTGTAGTGAATTTTAGTGTGGTGAGTTTTAGTGTGGTGAGTTTTAGTGTGGTGAGTTTAAGTGTGGTGAGTTTTAGTGTGGGGAGTTTTTGTGTGGTGAGTTTTAGTGTGGTGAGTTTTAGTGTGGTGAGTTTTAGTGTCGTGAGTTTTAGTGTCGTGAGTTTTGGTGTGGTGAGTTTTGGTGTGGTGAGTGTTACTTACTTACTTACTTACTTACTTAAATGGCCCTTACAACCGTGGATCGGTTTTGGCCGCTGAGATGAAGCCGCGCCAGTCGGATCTGCTTTGCGCGCGCTGACGCCAGTTAGAAATACCAAGCGTTGCCAGGTTGTCCTCAACTTGGTCTTTCCAACGCAGATTTGGACGCCCTCTTCTACGCTGTCCACCTTCGAGTTTCGATTCAAGCACCTTCTTGGCTGGAGTGTTTTCATCCATTCGTTCGACATGACCTAGCCAGCGAAGCCGCTGGATCTTGATGCGCTTGACTATGTCAATGTCGTCGAATAACTCATACAGCTCGTGGTTCATCCTGATTCGATACTCGTTAGCAAAGCAGATAGGGCCAAAGATTTTACGGAGAATCTTTCTCTCGAACGCTCCCAGTACTCTCTCATCGGTGGTGGCCAGCGTCCATGTTTCTGCACCATAAAGTAGGACGGGCATGATGAGTGACTTGTAGAGCGTTATTTTTGTCCGGCGAGAGAGGGCTCTGCTTCTCAATTGCCTACTGAGCCCAAAGTAACACCTGTTGGCAAGAGTTATTCTCCGTTTGATCTCCAGGCTGACGTCGTTGTTGCTGTTTACGCTGGATCCCAGATAGACGAAGTCCTTCACAATGTCGAACTTGTGGGTGTCAAAATCAGCTTTTTGTCCAAGACGCACGGACTCTTTTTTGCTTGTTGACACAAGGAACTTCGTCTTGTCCTCGTTCACCGCTAGACCCATTCGACGCGACTCTTTCTCCAATCTGGAGAATGCTGCGCTGACTGCTCGTGTGCTCCTGCCAATGATATCAATATCGTCGGCATATGCGAGCAGCATGACACTTTTGTTGAGGATAGTGCCGCTTTGACGGAGTTCGGCAGCTCGAACTATTTTCTCCATCAATAAGTTAAAAAAGTCGCACGATAGGGAGTCACCCTGTCTGAAACCTCGTTCGGTATGAAATGGCTCGGAGAGGTCTTTTCCTATTCTCACTGAGCAACGTGTGTTGCTCAGGGTCATCCTGCAAAGCCTTATAAGTTTCGCAGGTATACCGAACTCAGACATTGCGGCGTATAATCGTTCCCTTATCGGAGTGTCGAAGGCGGCTTTATAGTCGACTAATAGGTGGTAGGTGTCGATCTGTTTTTCTAGGGTCTTTTCCTGGATTAGGCGCAATGTGAAAATCTGGTCTATGGTGGACTTTCCAGGTCTGAAGCCGCACTGATAAGGTCCAATCAGTCTGTTGACGATGGGCTTCAGTCTTTCACATAATACGCTCGATAGAACCTTGTATGCGATATTGAGTAGGCTGATCCCACGGTAGTTGGCGCAGATAGTGGGATCCCCTTTCTTAAGGATTGGGCAGAGTACACTGAGGTTCCAGTCACTTGGCATGCTTTCATCCGACCATATTCTGCTTACGAGCTCGTGCATGCTCTCTATTAGCTCTTCGCCTCCGGTCTTAAACAATTCAGCAGGCAGGCCATCAGCACCTGCGGCTTTGTTGTTTTTCAGCCGAGCAATGGCTGTTCTGACCTCGTCATGGTCGGGTGGCGGAATCTCAACATCGTCATCAAGTACTGGGGTTGCCGGGTTTGCTTCTCTATCGGTGGAATTGAGGTCATCATCACCGGTCAGCAGTTTAGAGAAGTAATCCCTCCATATTTTCAGTGTGCTCTGGATATCTGTCACTAGATTTCCGTTCTCATCTTTACAGGAAGAGGCTCCGGATTTTGAACCTCCGGCTAGGCGTCTTATTTTCTCGAAGAATTTTCGAGCCTCATTCCTGTCCCCATGCATCTCAATCTTGAGTGTTAGTGTGGTTAATTTTAGTGCGGTGAGTTTCGGTGTGGTGAGTTTTAGTGTGATGAGTTTTAGTGTGGTGAGTTTTAGTGTGTTGAATTTTTGTGTGGTGAGTTTTAGTGTGGTGAGTTTAAGTGTGGTGAGTTTTAGTGTGGTGAGTTTTTGTGTGGTGAGTTTTAGTGTGGTGAGTGTAAGTGTGGTGAGTTTTGGTGTGGTGAGTTTTAGTGTGGTGAGTTTAAGTGTGGTGAGTTTTAGTGTGGTGAGTTTTTGTGTGGTGAGTTTTAGTGTGGTGAGTGTAAGTGTGGTGAGTTTTGGTGTGGTGAATTTTAGTGTGGTGAGTTTTAGTGTGGTGAATTATAGTGTGGTGAGTTTTAGTGTCGTGAGTTTTAGTGTCGTGAGTTTTGGTGTGGTGAGTTTTGGTGTGGTGAGTGTTACTTACTTACTTACTTACTTACTTAAATGGCCCTTACAACCGTGGATCGGTTTTGGCCGCTGAGATGAAGCCGCGCCAGTCGGATCTGCTTTGCGCGCGCTGACGCCAGTTAGAAATACCAAGCGTTGCCAGGTTGTCCTCAACTTGGTCTTTCCAACGCAGATTTGGACGCCCTCTTCTACGCTGTCCACCTTCGAGTTTCGATTCAAGCACCTTCTTGGCTGGAGTGTTTTCATCCATTCGTTCGACATGACCTAGCCAGCGAAGCCGCTGGATCTTGATGCGCTTGACTATGTCAATGTCGTCGAATAACTCATACAGCTCGTGGTTCATCCTGATTCGATACTCGTTAGCAAAGCAGATAGGGCCAAAGATTTTACGGAGAATCTTTCTCTCGAACGCTCCCAGTACTCTCTCATCGGTGGTGGCCAGCGTCCATGTTTCTGCACCATAAAGTAGGACGGGCATGATGAGTGACTTGTAGAGCGTTATTTTTGTCCGGCGAGAGAGGGCTCTGCTTCTCAATTGCCTACTGAGCCCAAAGTAACACCTGTTGGCAAGAGTTATTCTCCGTTTGATCTCCAGGCTGACGTCGTTGTTGCTGTTTACGCTGGATCCCAGATAGACGAAGTCCTTCACAATGTCGAACTTGTGGGTGTCAAAATCAGCTTTTTGTCCAAGACGCACGGACTCTTTTTTGCTTGTTGACACAAGGAACTTCGTCTTGTCCTCGTTCACCGCTAGACCCATTCGACGCGACTCTTTCTCCAATCTGGAGAATGCTGCGCTGACTGCTCGTGTGCTCCTGCCAATGATATCAATATCGTCGGCATATGCGAGCAGCATGACACTTTTGTTGAGGATAGTGCCGCTTTGACGGAGTTCGGCAGCTCGAACTATTTTCTCCATCAATAAGTTAAAAAAGTCGCACGATAGGGAGTCACCCTGTCTGAAACCTCGTTCGGTATGAAATGGCTCGGAGAGGTCTTTTCCTATTCTCACTGAGCAACGTGTGTTGCTCAGGGTCATCCTGCAAAGCCTTATAAGTTTCGCAGGTATACCGAACTCAGACATTGCGGCGTATAATCGTTCCCTTATCGGAGTGTCGAAGGCGGCTTTATAGTCGACTAATAGGTGGTAGGTGTCGATCTGTTTTTCTAGGGTCTTTTCCTGGATTAGGCGCAATGTGAAAATCTGGTCTATGGTGGACTTTCCAGGTCTGAAGCCGCACTGATAAGGTCCAATCAGTCTGTTGACGATGGGCTTCAGTCTTTCACATAATACGCTCGATAGAACCTTGTATGCGATATTGAGTAGGCTGATCCCACGGTAGTTGGCGCAGATAGTGGGATCCCCTTTCTTAAGGATTGGGCAGAGTACACTGAGGTTCCAGTCACTTGGCATGCTTTCATCCGACCATATTCTGCTTACGAGCTCGTGCATGCTCTCTATTAGCTCTTCGCCTCCGGTCTTAAACAATTCAGCAGGCAGGCCATCAGCACCTGCGGCTTTGTTGTTTTTCAGCCGAGCAATGGCTGTTCTGACCTCGTCATGGTCGGGTGGCGGAATCTCAACATCGTCATCAAGTACTGGGGTTGCCGGGTTTGCTTCTCTATCGGTGGAATTGAGGTCATCATCACCGGTCAGCAGTTTAGAGAAGTAATCCCTCCATATTTTCAGTGTGCTCTGGATATCTGTCACTAGATTTCCGTTCTCATCTTTACAGGAAGAGGCTCCGGATTTTGAACCTCCGGCTAGGCGTCTTATTTTCTCGAAGAATTTTCGAGCCTCATTCCTGTCCCCATGCATCTCAATCTTGAGTGTTAGTGTGGTTAATTTTAGTGCGGTGAGTTTCGGTGTGGTGAGTTTTAGTGTGATGAGTTTTAGTGTGGTGAGTTTTAGTGTGTTGAATTTTTGTGTGGTGAGTTTTAGTGTGGTGAGTTTAAGTGTGGTGAGTTTTAGTGTGGTGAGTTTTTGTGTGGTGAGTTTTAGTGTGGTGAGTGTAAGTGTGGTGAGTTTTGGTGTGGTGAGTTTTAGTGTGGTGAGTTTAAGTGTGGTGAGTTTTAGTGTGGTGAGTTTTTGTGTGGTGAGTTTTAGTGTGGTGAGTGTAAGTGTGGTGAGTTTTGGTGTGGTGAATTTTAGTGTGGTGAGTTTTAGTGTGGTGAATTATAGTGTGGTGGGTTTTAGTGTGGTGAATTTAAGGGTGAATTTTAGTGTGGTGAGTTCTAGTTTGGTTAGTTTTAGTGTGGTGAGTTTGTTTTTCTTTTTCTTTCCTTTTTTTGTTTTTCATTAAGTTTGGATTGTGGTTTTATGTGATTGTGTTTTTGTATTTTTGCTTTTGTTTTGTGCTTTTGCTTTTTTGTTTTTAATTTTTTTTTTTGTATTTGAGTTTTTTGTTTCATGTTCGTAGCTGGTGAAAGTGCCGAGTTATATCGTATTGAAAGTTTAGGTTGTATGGGAGGTGCCACGTCTCTTTGTCCAATACCGCTTATATATAGCCTATCCTTCCTTCCAGACCATATCGCATCTGTGGTAAAAATTTCAAGAAAATCGGATTAGCCGTTTAGACGGAGAAGCGGAACAAACGTGATTGCTTTTGTTTTTGTATTTTTGCTTTTTTTTGTTTTGTTTTTGTTTTGTGCTTTTGCTTTTTGTTTTTAGATTTTTTTTTGTATTTGAGTTTTTTTGTTTCATGTTCGTAGCTGGTGAAAGTGCCGAGTTATATCGTATTGAAAGTTTAGGATGTATGGGAGGTGCCACGCCTCTTTGTCCAATCCCGCCCATATATAGCCTATCATTCCTTCCAGACCATACCGCATCTGTGAAAAAAATTTCATGAAAATCGGATCAAAGGAGAAGCGGAACAAACGTGATTGCTTTTGTTTTTGTTTTTGTATTTTTGCTTTTGTTTTGTGCTTTTGCTATTTGCTTTTAAATTTTTTTTTGTATTTGAGTTTTTTGTTTCATGTTCGTAGCTGGTGAAAGTGCCGAGTTATATCGTATTAAAAGTTTAGGTTGTATGGGAGGTGCCACGCCCCTTTGTCCAATCCCGCCCATATATAGACTATCATTCCTTCCAGACCATACCGCATCTGTGGTAAAAATTTCAAGAAAATCGGATCAGCCGTTTAGACGGAGAAGCGGAACAAACGTGATTGCTTTTGTTTTTGTATTTTTGCTTTTGCTTTTGTTTTGTTTTGTGCTTTTGCTTTTAAATTTTTTTTTTGTATTTGAGTTTTGTTTCATGTTTGTAGCTGGTGAAAGTGCCGAGTTATATCGTATGAAAAGTTTAGGTTGTATGGGAGGTGCCACGCCCCTTTGTCCAATCCCGCCCATATATAGCCTATCATTCCTTCCAGATCATACCGCATCTGTGGTAAAAATTCAAGAAAATCGGATCAGCCGTTTAGACGGAGAAGTGGAACAAACAAACAAAAGGACAAACCAACAAACCAACATTCAGATTTATTATATTAATAGGATAGGATAGGATAGGATAGGATTTACAAAGTGAAAAACTGTATATTGAAAAACTGTATATTACAAAGTTACACCACGCCCACTTGTCCAATCAAGATGAAATTGCGAGAACTGCAGTATATTAACGAATAACATTATACTATAAAGTTGCATCCTTGTATCTCCCGTAATTCCCAACATATATTAATTTAATCATTTCAGTTGTATGGGAGTTACCACGCCCACTTTTAAAAATCTATATCTACATATAAATGTTGATTATTAAATTTCCATATAATATTAGTCAATACTCATACTTATTTTTCTAAAAATAACACAATTTGATCTTTTCGCCAACTTTTGGTACTCTCTGCCTCACTGTGCTACGCTACATACTTAGTATTATTAATTAAAAACTAAAATGGAGATTTATTACAGCGTTAAATAGTAAATTCGTTATATATATTTAAAAAAAAGGACATGGGCCGGAATAATATTTTTTTTTTAAATTTGGCCACCTGTGATATAGTTAATCAAAATAATATCATATTAAGCTACACAATATTGCCACTGAGGATCAGATTAGACAAATTGGTTGATTGTCACAATCAGTTCGGAATGTTTTTTAAAAATTTAAATTTGACAAGAACTTTTGGAGTAATATTATACTTGTTCAAAATGTTTTATTATAAAATATCCCGAATAAAAGTGAGTATTTGAATGATTTTTACGTCAAATGCGAGTTTTATATACTACTTGAATGTCAAAATCAAGCAAATGATAAATTAATTATTTTTTTATTAAATTAATAAACTTAAAAATAACTATTTTTTACTAAGCCAAAATAATTTATAAATTTTGTTTAGAAATGTTTGACTTTTAATTGTTTTTTAAAACATTTTAGTAGGAGGTCTTGGGGTATAGTGGGACTAATGTGGGTAAACACAACTCCTCATATGTTTATGTTGTTGATATTTTTCAAATATTCTCTACAGACTTATTTTTTTATGATTTAAATAACTTGTATTAATACTGATTTTTTTGCTATTTGATAAAATTTTTCAAATTTCCCAAAAAAATATATTCGAAAAATCGCCAAAACTCAATTCAAAGACAAAGTATTCCTCTAAAGCGCGATAATACAATATTGTATTCTAATACCCCAATTAACAAATTTATCGAACAGAAAAAATATTTGTAATAAAGGTGTAAATGTTTGTAAAATTAATTTACTTAATTTAATTTAAAATTGCTTTAGAAAAACATTAAGTTTTTATTTCAATCCTATAAAAAGATTTACATAACTTCTTCATTGTTTCAAATAGTCAATCCTAGAAACAGTTATTTTTTGGTTATCATGAACACATTTAAAATTTACGAGAACACAATATATTGGTTGGGAAATGCTTTGATTGTCAAAGCAGAATTGTTTTATGCACCCCAACCTGAGTCGTCGTCATATCCCGGGCAGTCCTGTGTTCAATTATAATTCTGTCTGAATTTTGAGATATTTAAAAATAAATTGAACATTTCAAAAATTTTGTTTTGAATTTTGTTTAACAAAAACGCCGGAGTCAGGAGTTCGATGCCAGCTTGTGACAACTTAAGTAAAACATTTTTATATTTCTATAATTATTAAATTAAATTATTAAATGTATATAACGTTTATAAATAATAAATATAATATAATAATAGTTTGGCGCTACAGTCCTGTGTAGAACTTTGGCAGAGCTCTCTCACCATTTTGAGCTGTGCGTGTTATATTTGTACTCAAAGTGGTGGGACCTACAGTTTATTGCCGAATCCGAACGGCGGGTGAGAGCTTGTCATAGGCAATTTTTTACTCTCATAGGTTTGCCATTTACTGCCGAGAGGTAGCGTGGTATAGAAAAATATTTCTATGAAAAGATGTTGTTAGCCCCAGTCCAGACTGGAACCGGGGGCCTTTCGGATCGCAGTCCAAAAAAATTTACTTTAAAAAAACTTCGAACTTATGAAAAATAATTTTGTAATATATACATTTTACAGGTAGATGTAACGGTTTTATGACAAGTCCTTTTACCTGCACATATACTTTGAAAAAATTTCTGCAGGGGGTCAGAGTAAAAAAAAAAAATTAAAAACTTGAACTTTGACCATTGTTGCCAGATTGGTTAAATATATTTTGGTTAAGTTTTATCAATTAAGAGTCTCAGTAATGTTATCTATCAAAAAATATAACAAAAGTACATGTTACTGAAGAAAAAAAATTACTTACGGAGATTTGCGTAAAAGTCCAATTTTCAAAAAAAAAAGTAAATAAAAAAAAAAAAAATCGAGTTTACAATTTTATATTTACTAAAACACTTGAGATATTTAAAAACGGTTTTCAGTTTATGATTTATAAAAGTCTCATACAAATATTTTGATTTCATGATAAAATGTACAATCTATGTATAAATATGTTAAGTAAAGTCTTCAAAAATTAAAATAAATCATGTTCCAGTCTATATCTTTAAAACTAATCAATTTATTTTCTCATGTTAGCACATTTTCTTTAGATCTCAATGTAAGTGGTTCCGAAAATACTGAATTTCAACCGATTTAAGAGCATTTCCGCACACTGTGCAACGTTGCACATTGGATAAAACATAGCCACACCGCTCGCATCGCCTGTTTTAAGCGCTAGTTTCTACATTTTTTGAACTATATATTTGAAATTTTGATATTACCCTCAAAATTCTTTAGAGAATAGACTGAAATAATCTTTTTTGTTTTTCTCTACCAGGGGCTGATACGCTACAGCCGGAATTAAAGATTTTAGAAGAAATGCGCTGTGTAAAATCAAACTAAAATATCAATGATCTGACAATGAATTCGTAAAGCCAGTCAAAATGAAAATATACGTGTATCATAATTTTGAAAATTGGAGCGTTTAAACTTTTTTTATAGTTAGTTAAAGTTGGTTAAACATAAAATTAAATTATTTGAAAAAAATAAGTAGTTCAACTCAATATCTCATTTGAATTTTTATTATCGAAGGCCAGTAATAAAATAGTATATACTTTTTATAGATTACATTGACCCGTTAACAACCCATTAAACCCTTTTTTAAGGGTTTCTTTTAAAAAAAATTAGACAAATTGTCCTAAAAAGGTTTTAAATGTTAAAATTTTATATGGAAAATTGACTGACCAATTTTTTTAGGGTTTTCCAAACATAAGTAAAAAAAAAGAAATAAAAATTAAATATATATATGTTTTTCATATATATACTACTTTTGGAGATATCTTAAAATCGAAATATATTAATTAGTTCCAAATAGTTGCAGATAAATTTGTTACTGGCATGTAGGTAAAGGATCCTACTAATCAGTACATAAGTATTAGGTTGATACGAGATAATCCACAACTTAAAAAAAACTTAAAAATTAAAACATAAGGTTAACTACCCATATCTACCGAAATAAATACAACTGAAATACAATTTTTATATAACGTGTTTGCATTAATGTTCTTAATATAACTACTAAAAATTATCAGATTCCAATAAAAAATGGAGATTCTACAAGCGATTTGTATACAGCATTGACAATTAAATTTTTTTGATAAAAAAAATTCCATCAAAATAAGCTCATTATAGATGATCGTAGACCGTAAACCCATGGGTCAAATAACTTGCAAAACTGATTTTCTACATAATGGATTAGTCCAAATAACGAAAAACGAAGAAAAAGATTTAATTCCAAAATGTTTAGTTACCTCCAATGCGATCGTTTTCGCTATGTTTTTCCCAGTGTGCGTTGCTGCAATATTTTCGTGCTGTAGCGGTTGAGCAAACTTTTAATAGCGATCTACAATATTGAAAAAATTACATTAAAAGTTTCTCCACATTTTCAAAATATACCAAATATTCAAATCAAATATATTCATTCTATTAAATACTTTCAGGCTTTACCCAGTATACTAACTACGAACACTAAAAACAAGAAAACTTTGACTACCGGACTTTAAAATAATTAAGAGAGTTATAAATCTGAAGTTAACAGCAGTCATCTCTAATAAAAAAACTTCAGTCGTGGATACCACCGGTGAATATACGGAGTTGCCAACACTAACTTGTCCAGCAACACCTCCATACAAGAGGCTTACTAAATCACTTCAATGCGATCCGAGATGCGGTCACGAGGTATGTGTAAAAGTTTGGTAAACATTGTTCTCTAAACAATTTTATACTTTCATTATTGTCAGTATGTCGGAACTATGTCAGCCTGAATACAAAGTATTGTTTGAATTTAATAACATTTCCATTCAACAGCGAAGGGCAAATGCACACTATCATAAAATGCCTGAGTGTTTGTGCTTTAAAATAGGACTACACTAAAAACAATTTTGGTTGAAAGCTCTTCTAAAAGCTTTTTGTTTATTGTTTATGTCGCAACTTATTTCTGTACTTTTTGTTCTGAATGAGAATGAATTGTGAATGAAGTGCATTACATATGTCTTTTAACATAACAAATAATAAATTATGTATTCTGCTTTAAAAAGAAAATTTTTGTAAATAAATATTTATATTCCCACTCAATTATTTAAATAAATCATAAAATATAGACATATAAAGGTTTTATATAACAAAAATTTAGTCAATATTAAAATTTTTATTTTATTTATATATAATGTAAAAAAAGAATAGCGATGCGCGGTGTTGCTCAACATGATAGCTCAACAGAGCCTGACGCGCTTTCGTTGTGAAAGCTCTATGTATACGTATACAAAGGATAAAAGCTCAAATGCTCGCGTGCATGCAAATGCCCTTCGCTGCCATACAATGACTACACACAAAAATTCCTGTGGTGGTATAAACCAGTGATGGGCGCTCCCATAGCACGCGTGCAAACGAAGCTTTTGAGCTTTCACACGAATATAAGTCCGTGTGCAGAGCGAAAGCTATCAGTCGTTTATGCGACCTTAAGCAAGCAGGTTGGTGCTACTCCGTTGCGCATTGCACTGAAAAATAAAATGTTTAAATGTAGATTGGGATGATGCATTTTTGTTTGCAGAGATTTTTGGTAAATCCCAATGTATAAAAATGTATAAACATATAATAACAATTTAAAAATTACGATTTTTTTTTGTTGTATTTCCGCGAAAACACAATCGCGCGCTTCGATGCTGTGTTGTTATCGTAACAACATTTCTTTCAGTGCTGAGCATTAAAAGCTCTATAACACACTCGCAATGTGTAATCGTGTGCGTGTTCCCATTAGGGATGTCAATCCCGGACTATTTTTCAATCCCGAAATTTCGGGACTAAAAAATTTGAATCCCGGGATACCGGGATTAGTCCCGGGATTTAAAAAAATAATAGCAAAGACATAAAATAACCATATCTGTGTTTAAATAATAAACAATTATAATGCTTAAGTCAAACAAAAGTCATATATTCAAATGCATCTGTTTTCAGGTTGAGTATTCAAATATGGTATACTAAAACCCCAGTTGATCATCAAACATTTTTTTAATACTTTTTATTTAAAATTTATTTTTTAGTACAAATATAAGAAAATTAAAATTTTGAATGAACAACAAAATTTGTTATTGGGATATTGGTTTTTTGTGGAAAACAATATTTTATAAAAAAAAATATAATTTTAAAAAAATAAATAGTTTTACAAATTATGAAATATTTGAACTTTTAATTTCAAAATTATTTAAGTTGTATGTGATTTAACCGGTTATTGCAACCAAATCTCAAACGACGAAGTTGACTTGTTCATGGGCAATAACTATTTTAATTTTTATTCAATGGCTGTTTAGTCTTTTTATAAAAAAAAGTTTGTTTTTAAATGCAGTGAAAAATGCAAAAATAATAAATTGCATTTTTCTCCAAAACATTACGTATACGGAAAACATTACGTATACGGAATCAGTACATTAAAATTATATAGGCATGATATGAGAAAATGATTGCCGAACAGTGTTATTAGTCGAAAGTGACGTAATTTTTAAAAATGTGTGAATTTGTTCAAAGTCAAAAAGTATGTAATTCTTTATTATTTACGTCAGTGTTTTAAGATTTTAGTCCATTAAATCCAAGGATTGAAACCGTAGCCGAAACCGAAACCGATATCCGTTTTAAACCGATATCCATTTAAAACCGAAACCGTAATCGAAACCGTTATACGAAAATCAGAAATAAACCGTTTCGGTTTTATACCAGTTTAAAACGGTTTTTAAAAAAGCATAAAAAGAAACAGGAAAACATATTTTATTTTATATAGAAGATCTTAAGTACAAGGCATGTTTAATGTCATTTAATAAAATTTTGAATTCCCAAAATAAAAATTTTTTCTTGTACAATTTTCGGCGAGTTAGACTAAGCTTATGTCCCATAGTGCAATGTTAAGTTATTTGAAAAATATGGAATTAAAAGAAATTTTATACAAAAACCGAAATCAAAACCGAAACCGTAACTTGGAACCGGTATACTGAAACCGTTTCGTAATAAAAACCTAAAACCGAAACCAAAACGCGGAAAAAACCGAAATCGAAACCGTTATTCGTTTAGGTTTCAAACCTTGATTAAATGTTAGATTTACTTTTTCACAAAATGTGTACACAAACATTGAAAGACTTTTGAATAAGCTATTAAAAATGATCTACTAGCGTTTTTTGTAATCCCGAAAATCCCGGGATTTAACGATGATCCCGGGATGAGTTTTTCGGGACTGATTTGACTCAAATCCCGGGATCCCGGGATCCCGGGATTGACATCCCTAGTTCCCATCACTGGTATAAACAAATGGAATTTTGTTAATGTCTCATTGTTGCATTAAACATGTTTTTGTTTATTAAGCAATGATTTTAAAAACCGTTTGTTCTTCCCACAATTTTTTTGTAATTCGTACCAATGCAATGTAATTCGTCAATGTTTAGTACTTATACCAAATATAACAAATACTTGTAAATTCTACAAATTTACATTTGTGTATTTAACCAAAAAAAGTTCTAACAATTGTTAATAAAACAAAATCATTATTATTTATCATTTTGTTAAAAGGACAATAATGAGAATTGATTAAACAGATCAAAATCTCTGTTATATGAACAAAACGGATATTCGTTATGTGAACTGATAAAATTGTGTCTCTGTTATATGAAGAACAGATTTATTACATGACGCTTCCATTCCATATAGCGTTTGCACTATATTATTGAAATATATGTAGTACAGTTTCTGTGTATTAAAAAAATTACACATCAAAAAAAGAAGAATAGCAAAAAGGCACTTTAATTTGTTTGTATGGAATGCCGCAATAGTCTAAGAAGCTACTTTATTCATTTTAATCACATTGATGGAGGAAGATGTGGTTAAAACTAAAGTGATATTAGATAAATGAAGTTTTCGATCACAGGAATATTTAGGGACTTTGTTTTTGACTACCAGTGACTTTATAAAAAGAAGAATAATTGACATAATTTTTCCTCCATATTATATGTTTTTCAAACAAAATAAATTTGTTCATCGAACAAAGTAAATTTGTTCATCGAACAAAATAAATTTGTTCATCGAACAAAATAAATTAATTCATCTAAAAAAATATATTTGCTCATCATATAAATTTACTTTGTTATAGTAACAGACGTAATTTATTTAACTAACAAGACAATTTGTTAATAAAACAATAAAAAAAGGGAATTGTATTTGTAAATATAACAAACATTTTTTGCTGACCGTATACTGACAAATATTTTGTTACTTTAGACTGGATTTTTGTTAATACCACAAGAATTTTTTGTGTGTATTTAAGATGGTTCACTCTAAGAAAAATTTACTATAATAAATGTTGGAATCCAGTTTCCTTTAATGTATTAAATTCTAATAAATCCATTAAAAAAAATGTACACGGAAAGTATGTAAAACTAATACACCTCTGTAATGTCAAATTACCTTTATAGCATACCTATTTTTAAAACTGTTATATGCTGATTTGTAATGGTAATATTTCATAGTTTAGCTTTAATAACACAGTGCAACAAATGTCCAATGATTTTAGGGTAACATTGGGTCGCTGATCTCGAATCTGTTTTGCTCTATCAGCTCTGGGTTTCTCACAATTTGTGGCCAAATATGGACAATTAAGTTGTTTATTGACAGTACGCAAAATATTTTAATTTCAGAAGATATAGGTTTGGTTTCCTTAGCAATGTTGTTTATGATAAACAGGCGCATTTTTTTTACTTTGACACCATCGTCCCAACGATTTTCTAAACCCTCGGTTTTTTCGAATTTTAACCCTACTAATTACAAATTTTGACATACAACGATTGAGAAAACTATTATACTCTCTTCGGCAAATATATTCTCCATAAAATATGAGGTGGGGTCATATCCACCCAGTAAACAGAATAATAAAAAAACAATAATTTTTGTATTTTGTTTGCACATTTGACAAATATTTTCGAAATCAGAAAAAAGTTATATATTCCTATGGATTTTCTACAAACAATAGCATTTTCAATTATTTTCATAGGCTTCCTGTTTCAAGGATATTTGAAAAAAAAAATGAAATTTCTTGTTTTTTGGTATGATTATTTATACCTAAAAACGTTAGGCGTTAGGTGGAAATTCACACTCATATTTATTATATGGAAAATTTACATAAATGCTCATACATAAAATATTGACATTGATTTTTGAAATACTTATCACAATTTTCGAGATATAAGTAATAAAGAATCAATAGTATGCTTTAAAATATGTACAGCATTATGCTTTTGTCGTATATCCTTAAAACTGAACGTCTAGAAAAAAATGGCAAACGACCTTGTTTTTATAATATTGAAATTCATAACAATATATCACATTTATTTATGCTGTCGAAAATTTTGCACACAACCTAATGAACAAAATAGACAATTTTAGTTCTTTTTTCATTCTGTTTAATGGGATTCTGCTTGAGTCCAATGTGTTGTTTGAGGACCCTATCTCATTTATAATGGGGACCTTTTTTGTCTAAGATTAGTGATGATCATTTGAAAGAACAAGACAAGAAATGGTATTCTTGTTCTTGCTTTTGTTGATACTGATGGCAGCTTCATAAAGTTTTTAATATTTATATGACCGCGCGACGAGATGAGGCCTATCGTATCGTTCTTCAAGTTTGTCCCACGCATCGAGATAAAACTCTTCTGTGGGTCAATTCTGTAACTAGTTTGCAATATCGTTGTCGTTAGTTTGCGATAATTATTGTTAAAGTTATTCACGAACTCATATTTAACAATTTGTATTGATAAGCTAACGTTGATTTTAAAATCGTTGTTAAGCTTTGCTACAATCGCAATCATGACATCGATTATAACGAGTACTCAATATACTATTACACTCTGTGTCATGTTACTAAAATTAAATAAACAATAAACTTCTTTAAATAAATGATTTTTTTATTGCAAAAATGAAAACCGCCTAAAACGCGGTTAAAAATATGAATTTTGTTTTATATTCTGCTTATTCCACTCATCCACGGGAAACTCAAATCCTTCATTGGTTGGGTTCTGTTCGGAAGACGAACGTAAACCCACGGGCCCTGCAGCACTCAATAAAGGCGTACTGCCAGTGACGAAGTAGATGTGTTTTTGGTTTGTTCTCCATGCGCGTCACGTTGTCGGCAACTGGCAGTAGCTATTGCTGGATGCTGCGGTGTGGAGACTCCAATTTGGTGTGATTATTGGTGGCCTCGTGCTCGCCAAAGAGCAGGTTCTTGCTGAATTTGTCGTATTATTTTTTGTAAATAAAAAAGTTTTTGAAGTTTTAATTTATTTGAAGTTTGGAACATGTGATGCTGCCATATGTTTGAACGTTTTACTCGTTGATTTACTAACGAATTTTTCGTTGTTAAAGCTATGTTGCAGAATCACTAAATCGTTACTGTAACCTACTATTCTCGTTAATTAACAATATCGCAAACTAGTTACTGAATCGCCCCACTGAAATAGGAATATTTTTTGACAATTCAGCAGCTTCACCGCGCAAGTATGACACCAAATAATAAAACTTTTGTATTCTAGTGAGATCTCTATTTGTATCAATGGAAACGTAGAAAAGACCACGAAACGCTGTCCACTGACTATATTTACCGAAAAATGACAGTACAACTATTTTTGGCAATTTATCATTATTTGCATTGGACTCAGATGCCCTTTGCCTTGTAACCACAGCGGCTTCGAGTGATTTTAAAGCAATTTGCCGTTCACGAATGGCTTTAAAAAACGACGAATGAATATATTAATATTTGGTTTCATAATGTTCAAAACTATCCAAATCACACTGAACGTCAGCGCCTTTATCACCAGTATGTTCATCACTATTAGTCGGTGTATCAAATTCACACTACGCGTCTTCAATAATTTTATATTCACTCCAATAATCTTCTAACAAATTTAGCCGCTATTGGAGTTCTTCAATAGTGGTATTTTCGTCAATTGTTTGTATATAGTTATGCGCTCGTAATACAACCTTTCACGTTTCGTTTTCAGTGCCTTTTGCGAAGACATTCTTTTTTATATTAGATTCACCGAAATTCAAATTATATTATTTTTAACAATTTCACAATTATATTAACAAAGTATCCGTTGGCGACGAAGGACCAAAATTTTAAGGCTAAGAATAAATAGTACGTTAAGCAAACTATGTGAACTGTAATTAAATTCTTTATGAGACTTTTTCTAAACACGTTATAAATTTTGAATGATGTTATTTAGCTCGCTTTCCAAAAGACAGTGAACAGTTTAGCATAGAAATTTACCACAAGAGCTCAAGGTTTATGCTGTCGCTATGTTTAACAAGATCAATTGCATATTGTTCAAACAATAACAACTTCTTGGACTAGAGAAACAAGAAAGTCGGAACATTAACTATTGCTTTGCAAAAACAATGAGGAAACGCATGCATTGAACATATTGTCCCAAATTATGGTTTGTCGTCAACTCATTTAATTGTATGTAATATGTAGGTACATACAGTGAAATATCAAAAACAATAAATAACAATATCAAAAACAATAAGCAGAGAGTATATATATTATAAGAGGTCTCATCCGAACTCGTTGGGATTTACTCGCTGGAGTGTAGTGCCCATAAATGAATCCCAGTATTTTTTACGCAACCAGAGCCAGAGAGACAGAGAATATAAACTTTATTTCTGCTCTCTGCTTGTTGAAACCAATTTACTGCTCTCGTGCAGCGTAAATGATGGCAATACAGTGTTGCTCGCTCGCACAGCAGAGAAACGACAAGCGACAAGTTGACAATCAGCTGTGCCGTCTATCGAGCCGAGCCGCTGTTACTGCATATGTTCGTTCTTCGTCGTTCAAGCTACTATTTTTGTTATTATTATTTTGTTGTTGCATATTTGCATTTGTATCTATTTCTATTCTGATACGAATTTCGTCGATCTTGGCAATCTGGACAAAATTATGAAACGATACGAAATTACTAATTAGTAAAATGTATTATTACAATTATAACTTTTAACTTATTATTATTATTAATATTATTATTAATATTTTAATTTTTATTAATATCTAATTCTTTAATTATTGTTATTATTGACATTATTTTACAAATTTGCTAATATTTTATTTAAAAAAGATTTTTAACTATTGTTTCATATATTTTTATTTGTACCAACATAACAACTGTACCTCATATGATTATTTTATTAAAGCTCTTATTAAAATGTCTACCAATTTTGGTAATATCATGTTTACAAATGATTTTTAACTATGATTCATGTAAGTATCTAAATAAATAAATATATATATTTTTTTGTACCAACCTACCAACTGTACCTTAAGTTTTTTTACTATTTTAACTATCTACATAATTTCAAAACCAAAATATTCACTTCAATGCCTGTTGTAGAATTCCATGTACAGTTAGCTTTTTCGGCAATAAGAAAGGATCTGTTGATTTATGTTGTATTGCATTGTATTTTGGTGATTTGTGCAATAAATAATACCAACAAATGATTATTATTATTCTTTCAAAAAGTTATTCAAAATATTACCAATTCGTTATTTTTTTTTATTAAATTTGTGATATTTTATTAAATTCACTTTTGTATTACGAAACGAAATTTCGTCAAGTGAATTTAAATTGCATGATATTTGACTTTATTTTTTTAATTTGGTATGAATTAGTATATACTTTCTTCATCAACATCACTTTCCGAGTCGATTAAGACTTGACCGTCTGCCTGTCCGCTAATACACGATGACTTATTTATATTTATTTTATTTATTGTTACTAGTAGAATGGTCCATTAAAAATGCGTTTATTTATGTAGATTAGTATAAAAAGCAGTTTTATTAATGAATTTCAAATAGCCCAATTAATGAGTGTGTGCAAAAGTAATTAATAAAAAATAAAATATGTTTTTTAACGTGATTTTATGAGATAAAAAGAACATCTGTACATATAAGATTATGCCACCAATTTTATAAGACACAAAATAATAATGAAGGTACTCAAACAATTATATACATATATACAGAACATTTACAATATTTACAAGATAAAACATATATTTATATTAAAATAATTATTCACAAAGAATTAAAAGATTAAAAAATTATTTACAAAAGATTAGACAAATATTTACAAAAGATTTAAAAAAGTATTTATGGAAAATTATTTACAAAAAAAGAAGTGAATTATATACAAGAAGAAGACAATCGTACAAATTATACAAATAAGACAAAATTTATGGATTTAATAAACGTTGCATTTTCTTTGAGTTTTCAGACTTTGTGTTTAACTTTCTTCTTTTGTTCGTCAAATTTATATTTTGGCACATCCACCTAGCATTTTTTCTAATTAAAATTGTAATTAGGTTATCCGTAATGATGAACCTATGGTCGTAACATTTCGAATTCTTATCGAACCAATCAGGTACGACTGTGCAGTAGTCTTGATGCAAGCGTTTATTATTTTTTCTTTTAATTTTTGTTGGAAAGGAAATTTTGTAAAGATATTTTTAAATACTGAAAAATGAATTTGGCATATTGCGAAAAATTCGTCATCAGGATTTTTCCACGCGAGTTCATCGCCATAATTTTTAATTTTAATAAACGCCTCGCTATCGAAAGATATATTATCCAACTTTTCCATATTTAAAGCGCAATCAGCGCACTTAATTATTTGTATAACTTAGCTTTTAAAAGGTACCCAACAAAATAACGTTGAGCATTTTTTTCTGCTTTGTTTTCTGCTTCTTCAACAGTGTTTTCTTCAACGGTATTTTGTTGAGCATTTTCAGTATTTTCAGCATTCTTATGATCAGTGGGTTTCTCGGCAAATTCATCCAGTTTCCACTCGAGCAGGCAAGCGTCTTGGCAGTTTTTTTTTCTCGCCTCGTAGTGTACTCCATCGACAGAATTCTTGCAGAGAGATATTGAATCTCTCTGACAGACGGATATGAGTTCCTTCCCAACTGCGACCGAATGACTGCAAAATAATTTTCAAGTGGATCCTGGTTGAATCTGCCGAGAATTATAAATGGATCTTGAAATAAATCCGTTATAAGTTGCATCATTGTTTGAAGAGTGTAAATGAGACCATTAATACACTTATTGTATGATTTGTTTAAAAAGTACAATGTTCTTAAATAATTTATAAATTCCGTAATTTTTTCAAATTTATTATGATCTCTTTGTACGGGGCGCTTATTAAAATTTGGGTGCTTAAAATTTCTACTGTTGCATAAATCGAACCCATCATTACATTTTTTTACAAATTTAATTGTTGCCTCTGCATTTTTTATATTTTCTTTGTCCTTGAAAAGATCTTGCTCTTTGAAAAATGTGAGCGCTGCAGCAACTGAATTGCTCAGTGCTTGCATAGCTCGATTTACCTTCATTTTTTGAATGAGATGGGGGTAAATGTGACTATCGTTAAGTTTGGCCATAAGTTTAACAGTATTTTTTTTTATCTAAATCAAACGCTTCCCTAAGCAAACCCCAACTTGCAACCCCATCGCATGTATATATGTTGCGACTCATTAAGGTATTCCTTATATTTTTAAAAAGGTGGCAGTAATCAAATAATATAAATATTTTATATGTTTTATACATAAAATAATGATTTTGGTATTCTTTCGTAAGCACACGGAAACAAGCCCAATTTGTTGCCGCTTGATCGGCCACAACAGCTTTAATAATGAGTCCGCAATTAAAAATGGCTTCTACTACTTTATTTAACGTAGTAAGCAAATGTTGACCTGAAATTAAACATTATTTAATTTCGACCTTTAAATTAAAAATATATAAAATTTATAAATGTATGCTGTTCATAAAGTGCAACAATATTCTATACGATTTGTATTTTTTAAAAAGGAGGTCTTTGGAGGACTTTTTTAATTATAAACTATCTTAGAGTGATTTTACGATTGACTTCAAGATTCTAGTCATGACTTATCATCGGAAAATTATACTAAGATTGCGGATAATTTTTGTTGTTGTTGTGTAATTATTAAACTTACTCGACGTGCCATTTCCAGTAAAATAGAAACTATGTACGAACTTCCAATTTTCTACAACACCCTTCACCATAAAAACCAAGCATTTATTGGCAACGAACGAAAGGGCTCTCCTAAATCAACAAATCCATCGATCTGATCCTTTGAGATATTGTACTCAAGTTCTGTACGCAGACCGATTTCGTCGAACAATAAAACGCAATAATTGGAATAATCACTTTGCGCAATACACTTCAGGCTGTTTTCCATTACCTCACTAATTTCAGGCAAGCACATTTTTACCGGCCGCCATCTATATAGCGATGAAGGGCTTGGCAAGTTAAATTGCAACTGCCTTCGCATAAAATTGTACGCCCGAGCCGATTGGTAATATATTGCCTGGGAAAAGTTTTTGTGGCTTTCGGTAAAAACAATTCGTTTTTGATTAGTAATTATTTGTGCGAACTCTATTGCAGGAGTACTTATTTTTTCTGCTGGTAGAATAGCGTGTAGTTTGACATTAGCCAATTCGTCCTTCAGCTTTTTTTAAGAATCTTTTAGATCCGAAATTTCAATTTCTTTAGATCTTTTATATAAATCGAATTCTTGGTTTGTTTTTTTTTTTTAATTTATCTTCGGCTGTTAAGTAGCGTTTCCTGTAAATTTCGGATTGTTCACAAAACGAATGCACATACTGCATATGGGTTCCGGCTCTTGCTCTGTTTCAAAAATATTGGCCTCGTAAATACTGGGACCTTTCGGTTTCGGTGCCAAATGATACTTTGCGAACGCATTTTTACTTAATTGTTTTTCTTTCACATGAGTAGTGTCAACGTGTTTTGCGCAGATCTGAAGCCTTTTCAATTCAAGCGCCCAATTTAGAACTTCGAGCCACGACTGTTTTCGTATAGTGTCGGTTGGAAACGAATACAGCACGAACCTGTGGCTATTGCTTTCACATCCAAATACGCAACATTCCCGCACCTTTTCTCTCAGTTCAGCATTTAATGTTGGAACAATAATGTTTTCATCATTATGATCTACATCATTATGACCTAACACGAATTGTCATTTTTGTTATTTATTTATTTAGGAAAAATTAACATTTTTAAAATTTATAACATTCAATTTGTCAATCTTTAACCGTAAATGCAGTCATGTCGTATGAGTTACAGTATTTCGTATGAGTTACATTATTTCGTAAAGTACAACTCTTTATACATAAATATATATTTATAGTAATTTTGGTTTTTAGATTGGTCTATGCTCTGGATAAGCATAAATCATTTTCTTATTTATCGTTTGATTATAAATGCTAAATTAATAGTTATAAAGTGTTAAAAAAATCTAGTTTATATCCAAATATTTTAAAAACGTGTATGAAAATTATCATTCCTTAGTATATTACAACTAGCCTTGACAATTATAAGAAAAATTGCGTTTAAGGTTTTTTTTGAAAACTATTTTCAACAGTACTATATTTTTTTACATTCTTAGCAGTCCAAAAAAACAGAATTTTTATAATAACTCGCAGGTGCTGATTTTGAAAGAATACCCAGTTCTTTATATAACGTAACTTTTTTATGAAATGTGCATTTTGAAATGTAAAATTTATTCCATCGACTGCAAGCGATATCAAAAATTAAATATTTTTACAAAATTATTGAGAAACAATAGAATATATCTTATAATGCATGGGTGTACCTTATTTTTAATTTCTTAAAAAAATCAATCAATGAAGTCTACCTAATAAATAGTCAATGTTTTTATTTACATAAAATAGTCAGTGAAAACAAATCAAAAATTTAGCGTTCACTGATCTTTATTTACTGTCTTTGTATTATTTTAGAGTAAATTATTATTTTAAGGATTATTTTGTGATAAAAGTACACTCGTACTATCGCTCTTAAAGAAGAAACTATTCAAAAGAAAATGTTATGAAAAATGAAAATAAGTGACCAAAATATGAATTCAGATTTGCAGTCCGTTATATCAACATGGTCACTGAGATAAGCTTTTGACTCTTTAATTTTATAAAATTTAAGCATTTTTCTTTAATAATACAAGTGAGAAAGAATAATTTGTCAAGTATTAATTCTTCGGCCTTTGAAATGCCCATATTTTAAATTAATATATTTTTGTAAAACTAGTTAAATTTTTAAAATTAAATAAAGTTAATGTGTAGTCAGAGAGTATAGATTTTAAATAGAGATTCCTTCCGAGTTTGCTGGCGTCGCTGCCGAAAACATTGGTTATGTGGAAGTGGAATTTTACAGATTGAAGTTAACAGAGGAAAACAGTACACAAAACTGGATCTGTCCGCGGATAATTTGCAAACAAACTTACCAAAATATATTGCAATCCATCTCCTTATATATTTCAATTACTTTTCTGGCCAAAAATGTGGCAGAAAACATCAGAATATTGATTTGAAAATGTGTCTGTTGACAACATTTTTGTTTCAATTTCCACATAACCAATGTTTGAATTTATTTGACAAAAGTGGCAGCGAAACCACCTGTACGGAAACTCTATATCAAATATATACTCTCTGGTGTAGTAAATAAAACATATATATTCTATATAAATATAAACTTATACTTTACCTAAGAATAAGGTAGGAATAGATCTTTTCGTTAGTTTTGAAATGTTGAGACAAGATCTGTCGAAGTGTTTGCTACAAACTCTTGATTTCGTTGTCAAAATAGATTCTTTTATTTTTAAATTATAGCAATAGTGAATTGTCTTTTTTGGAAACTGGTGTAGGTGGTGATTTGACTGAATGCTCCAGTCACACGAATTTATACTGCAATGCATTTTATAAATAATTTAAAATTCACGAAATCACAAGATCAGAAAAATATTATTCACAACCGTATTGCACAAATCACCAAAATACAATGCAATACAACATAAATCAACAGATTTTTATTATTGCAGATTATTGCCGAAAAAGGCTAACTGTACATGGAATTCTACAACTGGCATTGAAGTGAATATTTTGGTTTTGAAATTATGTAGATAGTTAAAATAGTAAAAAAACTTAACGTACAGTTGGTAGGTTGGTACAAAAAAAATATATATTTTTTTAGATACTTACATGAATCATAGTTAAAAATCATTTGTAAACATGATATTACCAAAATTGGTAGACATTTTTATAAGAGCTTTAATAAAATAATCATATGAGGTATAGTTGGTATGTTAGTACAAATAAAAATATATGAAACAATAGTTTAAAATCTTTTTTAAATAAAATATTAGCAAAATTGTAAAAAAATGTCAATAATAACAATAATTAAAGAATTAGATATTAATAAAAATTAAAATATTAATAATAATAATAAGTTAAAAGTAATAATTGTAATAATACATTTTACTAATTAGTAATTTCGTATCGTTTCATAATTTTGTCCAGATTGCCAAGATCGACAAAAACATAAAATAGCTCAACAAACGAAACGAAATTCGTATCAGAATAGAAAAAGATACAAATGCAAATATGCAACAACAAAATAATAATAACAAAAACAGTAGCATGAACGACGAAGAACGAACATATGCAGTAGCAGCGGCTCGGCTCGATAGACGGCACAGCTGATTGTCAACTTGTCGCTTGTTGTTTCTCTGCTGTGCGAGCGAGCAACACTGTATTGCCATCATTTACGCTGCACGAGAGCAGTAAATTGGTTTCAACAAGCAGAGAGCAGAAATAAAGTTTATATTCTCTGTCTCTCTGGCTCTGGTTGCGTAAAAAATACTGGGATTCATTTATGGGCACTACACTCCAGCGAGTAAATCCCAACGAGTTCAGATGAGACCTCTTATAATATATATATACTCTCTGCAATAAGTAGCAATATGTATACATTTTAATATAATAGAATAATAGTTGCTGTTCAAAGTTCTGGGCCTGTAATATTCCAAAACAATGAGCAACATTTAAGTGTTGCTTTTTAAATAATTTGCATATGAATAATATCCAATAACACTCTATCATAAAGTGTGTCTTCTATAGAGTACCAATTCCGGCGTACCAATTTATATGATAAGAATACGATAAGGCATCCCTACCAAAGGCCACCTGAAATGATACTAATCATGATCGACTGGGATAATCCTAATTTCTAATCCACATAAGGCAACCTTCATAAAAACGTACTGATCTGAAGTCTATTTAATGAAACCTGATGTGACTCTGGTTTGATATCGTATTAATATATATTATTATCGAGCTGTTATTAAAAACCTTTTATAATAATACTAGTAAAAACCATCCAGCTAGCTAAAAATTTGTTTTTAAATATAAATGAAAAACACAGATTATATGAAAATCTTTTATATATAAATATTAAAGACATTCCTAAATTTTTGAATGTAAAAAATTCCTAGAAAATTGTAAAAATTTAAAGTTTTTATAAATTTATTGTGAAACAATAGAAAACAATTTGTAAAGCATAACTGTACCTTAATATTTTCATATTTCGTAAAAAAATAAACAAAATATACCGATTAGTTTTGAAGTTATATGTTTTCATTTCACTTAATAATAATAATTAAACTTAAATGTAAAAGAAATACAAATTCTAAACATTTTTAAAATTTTTAAATATTTCATTTAGTCTCAAAACCTTGAATTTTTCTCATTACAAAGGTATTGAGATAACTTTGTTCACAAAACTATTTTTTGTTTGGTAAAAAAAAGTTTAGGAGAATTTAAATATACATCGAATTGTAAAGGTTAGGATTAGGATTTAAAATCAGGCTGTCTGATCAGACAATGAACAATGATTAGATCCTGAATTAAATTTTCACACGGTATCTTTTTGACATATTGAAAGTGAATTTGTATTCAAAGAAAAATTTAGAATTATTTTTTAGATTTTGGTTTTATTCTAAAAGTAATTGAGAACATTATTATATAATTCAACACACTTACTTACTTATTTGGCCTTTACAACCCATGATGGGTTTCGACCGCGCGCTGGCGCCAGTTTCGTACTCCAAGTGTTGTCAGGTTGTCGCGCACTTGGTCTCTCAACCGGAGATTCGGACGCCCTCTTCTACGTTGACCACCACTGGGTAGATAATTGAATACGGTTTTTGCTAGAGCGATTTCATCCATACGCTCGACATGTCCAAGCCATCGTAGGCGCTGGATCTTAATACGCCTGACTATGTCAATGTCGGCGTAGAGCTCATACAGCCCTGGCGTCTAGCTTTCTTTGCGTGGGTTTCTGTGCATTTTTCGCAGCGCATAAGCGTGTGAGAACCTTGGCTGCTACAAGGAAGTGATGCGAGTCGATTTTGGCATTTCGGATATAATAAGCAAACAGTAATTTTGATTATTGAAATAATCAAAAAATTTCAATAATCAACAAAAATTAAAATAATCAAAAAAAAAGAGTCGGATTACTTTTTTTTTTTTGATTATTTCAAATAATCAAAACATTGAAATAATCAAAAAAAAAAAAGTAGTCGGATTACTTTTTTTTTTGATTATTTCCAAAAAAAATATTCAAAAAAAAAAGTAATCGGATTACTTTTTTTTTTGATTATTTTCAAATAATCTGAAAATAATCTTAAATTTTGTGAAAATAATCAAAACCAGTTGAGAAGGTTAGATCACATGGGAAATTTTAGTTAGGATTATCAAAAAACCTAAACATATGTGAGGTTACCATTCAAAGTGGTATATAGGTCACCAGGGTATACGAATCCTGAAAATAACTACAAAATTTCAATCGCTGAAGAATTTTCATTCATTTGATACCCATATTTACAAATGGGTAGGTGCACCGAATTTCGATTTCTTTTCCAACCACACGTCGTTTCACGGGAAAACATTATTTTCATGTATTTCAGCATGAAGTTTTTCTGAATTCACTGACAGACATATAACTGATATATAAGTAATCTGAATTAGGAGTTTCATGTATTTATCTCTTCTAGTTTTTCTGTAATCCAGATTTCAACAGACAGACAGACAGTCGGACAAACGGACATCACTAAATCGATTCAGGAGGTCATACTGATCAAGAATATATATACTTTTCTATACCGGAGATGCTTCTTTCTGGGTGTTACAAACGGTGTACCAAACTGAATATACCCTTTCACTCTTAGTGCAGGGTATAAAAAGTAGTCCGATTACTTGTTTTTGATTCTTTTAAAGTAGTCGTGAAAATAATAAAAAATATATTAAGAATCAAATTACTTTTTGATTATTTCTCAGTAAACAAAATTTTTGATTACGACTACCAAAGAATCGTAATCAAATTTTTTTTTTACGATTCTTTAGTAATCGTAATTAAAAGAAATCGTATTCCAACTTTTACAGCTCGTTTCAAAAGTAGCCTGGAGCTTAAATTTAGTTACGACTTTTTTTGAAAGTTTTCCTATGAAAATCATTGTCAAAAAGCTGTACATTAAAATAAGCTCCAGTTTAAAATTGTCTATAGTTACGCGCCATTATTTTTGTGTTGCAACTAGAAGGTTAAATTTGTAAACAAGTCAGGGTAATACTTGATTGTCGATCGGATCCGAATGTCATCATATCTAAGGATAGACTATGACTATCCTTATAAATCACTCATCAGGACTGTATAAGGTTTTCATTATATAGGAAAACGTTACCCTAAACTGACACTATCCTGATGCTAAATATGGTTTACCTGAGCAATTTTCCACTCGGGTAGTTTTAGCAAATTAGCTCATTTCTGTCAGATCCTTGGGTTTGTTTGTCACTTACGAAGTCATCCGACGTGTGCATGAAGGCGTGTATGAAAATTTTCACTGACAAACCAGTTTCTGCAATATATAGCCAATGAATTCGTTTATACCTGCACAAAGTTAGATCACATGGGTAAATTTGGTTACTCACACTACACTCTTGGTGGATATATTAAAAAATATAATAATAGTTTGGCACTACAGTCCTATAAGAACTTAGGCCGAGCTCTCTCACCATTTGGAGCTGTGCGTGTTATATTTGTTCTCAAAGTAGTGGCACCTACAGTTTATTGCCGAATCCGAACGGCGGGTGAGAGCTTTTCATAGGCAATGTGTTTCTCTCGTAGGTTTGCCATTTACTGCCGAGAGGTAGCGCAGTATAGAAAAATGTTTCTATGCAAAGATGTTGTTAACCTCAGTCCCGGCTTGAACCGGGAACCTTTCGGATCGCAGTCCAACGCACTAACCACTGAGCAACTCGGCTACTGGTGGATATATTACTGGTATAATTTTGTGGGAAATTGGTTGTATATATGATTTTAAAATTCTTATTAATAAAACCAGAAAAAATCGGATAATAATTTTTAAAGAAAGTGGGCGATCACGCCCATTTTTGGAACACATATTTTTATGTGTGCTCTAACAATACGTATTAAATTTTATAAATATATCTTGAATACTTTGCGAAATTTTTAATAAAATTAAATACTTTTTTATTTATTTTGAAATTGAATACGCCCGTCATATTTTTTGTATGGAGTATTACGTTTTTAATTACAAAAGTGTTTAAATCAAATTTAAATAAATTTTATTTAATTTTATTACGTCACTTTTTTCTTAGTGTAGGACTGTAGCTGTAGTGCCAAACTTTTATTATTACTCAATGTTATTACACCATGTATAAGTAATTCATTCTCTACATTTTGCAGAAACATTATAATATCCCTACACCAGACATGTCAAACATGCGGCCCGACAACCTTTCATTTGCGGCCCGCGAAGACTTTTTAAATGATCTTAAAAAAACGTAATAATTAAGATTTATAAATTTATTTTATTTTCAGGCGTTAAAATGAGTATTATGTATTGTTGTACATTTTTGTGTAGCGCCATGTATCCAATTTACCATGTCATATAAGAAATTAAATTACTATTCTTGGTTAAAAACTTATTAATTTATTAAAAAATCTATATTTTTGTAGGTACAATATTTTCCAAAATTCAATAATGAAAATTTGATAAGTTTTTAATATAGAGTTATTATTTTATTATTTTCTTAATTGTCATTTTAAATATTGTACATGGCGTTGCACAAATGGCATAACAATAATTTTTAATTTTGTTTATATTCATAAAATTTTAATTTATTGTAAAGTTTTGAATTTCCCTTGGCTATATTTGGCCGGCAAATATATAAATATATGGTAGCGCATAGTTTTGTACGTCTAACACCGAAAATAACATAGTTTTGTACGTCTAACACCGAAAATAAAATTACATTATTGTTTTTCGTTCGACTATTAAAAATAAAAGGAGAGAAAAATAATTAAAACTCAAAAATCTCAAAAACTGGTCCCTATTTAACAAAAACATTTTCGGAATCAGCTCCAGTATCAAATAAAGGCTCAATCAGAATAAAACATGAAACAAAAATTTTTACTTTTATTATAAAAAATATCAACAAGTTTTTAACCAAGAGTCTTGCTTTGCACAAACTGGAATTTGAATCATTTTAAATTTTTTTTTTTAGTAAGTAAATCATTTTGTTTTACAGACATTCCACACCAAATCAACCAGAGTTCAAGACTCACCTTCTCCAGAGAAACAGTAGTCCAAAGTTTCAAAGTTTCAGTCAATAATCACTTTTTGTGCTTGTAGAAAATAACTCTTGGCCGTGAATGCTGCAAATCTCGTTTAAAAGATAATAAAATAAACTTCGTCATAACTCCTAAATCCGACATCTAATCAATCATCATTGTCCTTTTCAAATTTATTCAAATATCAAATTTATATACGGTATTTTAAAAAACAAACTTTTTCAATATGTTTAAGTATTGTTTTTTACCGAAAATCTAAAAAAAATGGTTACCAGTTTGGCAAGTGATTTATGCCTTGAAGTTTTCTCGAACTAACTTGGATAACAAAAATCCAATCTAGTTGCTAATTTTTAAAATTTCATAATTTTCGTGGAGTAAAATTTTCGCAATGTTTCTCAAATAAAACTCGATATATTTGAACTATTTGAAGCAATATCAATCTAGAATCGTTTTAATTATCGTTTCGAAAAAAATTGGGATATGTCGTTTTGAACTCTTTTTGCAGTTTTAATACTATTTGGCCTTCGATATTGGTACAAGATGTGATTCGATATCGTACGATTTTGCCGACATAAAAAGTTGCTACAATTTTGGATGACCGTCAGGTGTCTATTTTATAAAATTTTCTCTAGTGTTTGAAATATACTCCATTATCTCATTACTTCAGACAAAATTTTGGACAGAATCAAACAAAAATTGCAGAATTTTTGCAAAAAAAAAGCCTGCGGCGCTTTTACGAAGATAAATGGAAAATTTGATCATCTTAACTTTATATTTTATTTTACAACCAAAGAACCAAATGTTTTTTCTCGTGGTACACAAATGCGGCACATTTGAACTGCCAATGCGGCCCATAATGCCAAATGAGTTTGACATGCCTGCCCGACACATATGAGGTACAGGGTATATTAAGTTTGTGCAGAAATGGTAACGCCCCTCAGGAGGCGGTATGGAAAAGTATATATATTCTAGATCAACATCACGACCCGATTCCGTTTAGCCATGTCCGTCTGTCTGTCCGACTTCACGATAACTTGAGAAATACTGGTCAAAATGCAATGAAATTTTGCACCAATATGTTTTACCCAAAAAATAGTTCTGTAAGCCAAATCGGTCAACGGACAAGTCCACCTCCCACACAAAACACTTTTATAAAATATTTTAAGAACCATTAAATCATAAAATAATAATTTTATCTGTTCCTAATTTTCTTTATATCAAATAAATAGTTTTTAAAATGCCAATTTTCATATTTATGATGTTGTGATTAAATTCAAATGTTATAACCTTAATAAAAAGTGATAAAAAGTATTCACTTAAAATTTTATTAGATGCGTAATAAATTTAAACAAAATGTATTTACTTCAAATTTTATTACGTACGTAATAAATTTGAATAAAAAGTATTTACATCAAGTTTAAATAAAAAGTATTTAATTTAAATACAAAAGACTTCGGGTGAAAAACGTGTCGAAAAGTATTTGAATTTATTACTTTTTTATTTAATTTTATTACTTTTTTCCCTCAGTGTATAAGAACTTAGGTCGAGCTCTCTCCCCATTTTGAGTTGTGCGTGTTATATTTGTTCTCAAAATGGTGGGACCTACATTTTATTGCCGAATCCGAACGGCGGTTGAGAGCTTTTCATAGACAATGTTTTACTCTCGTAAGTTTGCCATTTACTGCCGACAGGTAGCGCGGTATAGAAAAATGTTTGTATGAAAAGATGTTGTTAGCCCCAGTCCAGGCTTGAACCGGAGACCTTTCGGCTCGCAGTCCAACGCATTAACCACTGAGCTACCGCGGCTACAATTTATATCTATAACATTTAGTCAAATAAAAACAAATGTATTTAAAAACTAACATATAAATATGATATAAATGTAATATAATGATATACATGTAATATGTATAATTCTCCTTTTTCGGTGAAGTTTTAAAATATATATTAAAAATTCAAATTGGCTTTTGTAGGTTACAATTGGTCGACGTATTGGTCTTTACCGATTCTGCGGAGATATTGGTCGCGGAAATTTCTCCAAAGTAAAATTAGCAGTGCATCAGTTAACAAGAGGTGAATAAATAATATATTATATCATATTTTTAATAATTCAATCTTTGCAGATAAAGTGGCCATCAAGGTTGTTGACCGAAGTGGTTTGGATACAAAAGCACTACGAATGTTATCGAGTGAAATTGCAACTTTAGAATGTGTTTATCATCCCAATATATTGAGGTATAATGTCATCGTAATTCTTATATAATATTTTTGGTATATATACCGAAGTATTCTGATGTTAATGTAAAATTTAATAGTGTGCTTCGCTAATTTGTTTTAATTGAGTTTCGAAAGACTATTCATCTCCGGACAGTTATTCCTCATATATTTGGAATGTCTAAGAAATATTTACTATGGGAGCATTCCACAGAAAACATTAACAAAGTGTGATATATTAAAGTTAAACCTATTGATTCCTCTTAATGACTTTTAGAATAAGAAATTTTTCTAATTTCATTCTGTGTGATCAGAATTTACAAAAATGCAAGGCAAATGTGTTTTTTTTTCTCAATTAATGCCAGGGGATTGCAGGGGTCCCCAAAATGCTAAAATTCCCAATATTCATTTTTTTAAATAGATAAATATGTTTAAAAATTAAATAATACGTAATACAAAGTCTAATAATTTTGTCAAATTAAAATATAAACGAGTTGGGAAAGTTAGGTCACATGGGTAAGTTCGGTCACATGGGGCGGATTTTTATAGTCGATCGGGCCCGACTATGGAATACCCTACACCTTTGGTGGGGATATTAATGTGGGATATTTAATTGCATACCTTAATTTTAAAGTTTTTAATTATGCTGAACCTCCCCACCCTCAGAATATTATTCATAAATCAGAAATTTACGTCTTATATCCCCATAAATTAAAAAATGTATATAAAAGTATAAACAACTAAAAAAAAATTCAAAAATATAATTGGGTTGACCACGCCTCTATTTAAAATTTTGAGAGGCTAATATTTCATAAATTTGATTTTAATAATTTACGGATCAAATTTCCACTATGAAAACCCGGGAAATAATGTGGACGGATCACGCCCATTTTTGGACCACATATTTATAGGTGAATTATAACAATACGTTTTAAATTTTATAACTATACCTTGAATACTTTTCGAGTTATTAGTTCCGAAAGAGTTATATAAAAGTGACTTGTATGGGAGGTGGGCGTGTCCGTTGACCGATTTGGCTCATTTTCAAACTCAGTTCCTACTTTTGGCTAAAATATATTGAGTCGAAATTTCATCTCATTCTGATTAGTATTTCTCAAGTTATTCTGTATTCGGACAGCAAGACGGACAGACAAACAGACGGACATGGCTAAACGGACTCGGGTAGTGATGCTGATCAAGAATATATATACTTTTCCATATCGGACACGCCTCCTAAGGGGCGTTACAATATATGCACAAAGTTAATATACCCTGTACCTCATAGGTGTAGGGTATAAAAACATCCCATTTGACGATAATTTTTAAATCCGATATAAGAATGATAAATTTAAGATATAAAACACAAAGTATTTGAAAATTTAATTGTGTCTACTTTATAATTTTTGTCGAAAAATAATTTTTCTGAACCAATAAAATTTGTTTATAGAAAAAAAACAACGATATCATTTTAGATAGGTTCGTTTTTATCGGAAACCCGAAAACGACAATTTGAGGCTATAAACCAGAGACATAATTATTATAAGTTTTATTTGAAAAAGTCAGATTATAATAATTATTTTTAACTTTTTTATATTAAAATCTTTTATAATAGTTATTTTTGAGTAATATAAATAAAAATAATTAATAATAATTATTTTTGATAAATATTTATAAAAGTCAGAAATAATTATTATTTTTATTTATTTATAAAAGTTAAATACAATTATTATTTTTGATAAATATATTACAAAAGTCAAAATAATTATTATTTTTAAAATATACAGAAAAAAGGCTTACCAAAAAGAAAAGTGTAAACTTTTAAATTTTTGTTTGCGGAATCGATACAGCTCATCGAGATAATTATTTTGACACCCAGAGATCGTACTTCCGTCATTGGACATTTTTTTGGACAAATTGGTTCCATTGGGATTTGGCCAGAACCAGCTTGCGTCATTGGACTTTTTTTGGCCAAATTGGTTCCATTGGGATTTGGCCTGAATACCAATTGACGTTTTTTTTGGAAGAAATAGAAGCAATCACAATAATACAGAAAGAAGAGTTCGTAGATGCTGTAGTTGGTGAAGAACCGGACTGTAGCTGCTTTACAAGATCAAATCAGTAATATTCCCGAATATACTCTCAGAAGCAGCGAAAGAGTGCACCGATTAACAATATTTTTTGATTTTTTAACTGATGCAAAAGCAAATTCTGCCGCTGCTGCTGAAGATATCGCGGATGTTCCGGAAAGCTCCGCAGACATTTTTGGGCATCAAATTGGATTTTACTGATGGTAACCTAAAAGTATCTCAGGATGAAAGCTTCGAGAAAGTTCTTTCGAAGTTTGGAATGTTGGATTGCAACTCCGTCCAGAGTCCAATGGAGAAAGGACTGCAACTTTCTGCAAACAATGAGGAAGTTATTTTGTTTAAACCGTATCGCGAACTTCCTAGATCTTTGATGTATATTATGTTGAGCTCAAGATACCAAAAAAATCCAACGAATCTGCATTGGTAACATTAAAAAAAGGATCGTCAGATACCTCAAAGGCAGCAAGTCTTTGAAAATAAATGTCGATGGAAATCAAAGTGATCCAATTGTAGTATTTGCCGATGCCGACTGGGCAGATGTTGTTGGAGACCGCAAATCAGTGAGTGGATACATTTTATAGATATATGGATGTACTGTGCCTTAGTGCAGCAAGAAACAGCCAACTGTCGCAACATCATCTAGTGAAGCGGAGTACATAGATTTGAGTAAGGCTACTTCGGAAGCAATATAGCAACGAGGTTTATTACAAGACCTAAAGGAGCTCAATGAAGAATCAGTACCCATCTACGAAGACAATCGCGGTTGCATTGGGATGGCTAACAACTCGGAGAGTAAACGTGCTAAACAAATTAATATTAAGCACCACTTCATATGTGATAGTGTTGCAAATGGCCTAATAAAATTGTATCTATTGGAATCAGATATTTTACGAAATCGTTGGACACACGTTTTTATTCGTGTTTTTGTTTTTTGTGCCACGTTCATTATAATAAGAAGAAACCAGTCAAAATATTGTATTTATTCTATTAAAAAAATAATCAGCCCAATCGAGATTCACGATGAACGTCGGATTGTTCTCCTTCTGACGGAAAATAAAATCTTATCAAGTTTTCCGAGAAACATTTATAAAAAACCGCAACATTGTTCTCTCTCAATTTCGATATTCAATGCCAAATTTCGATGCAAAAATTATATTTGTTTTCAATTTTATTGATTAAACGTACTATATTTAACAAATTAAAATGACTGCAAATACAAAACCAATGTAATTTTATTTTTTAATTCATTTTTTATGGGCTAACGACAATATTACTCAAATAGTTAAATTTGTATTGCAATTTAAGCAAGTTTCCAACACCCAAGCTGTCGAAATATATTTTTTTTACCATTTGTATATTTTAAACTATTTTTTTTTGCAATCAATTACTAAAAATGTAAAACTTCGTGTTTTCCCATTAAGATAAAATGTAAGCAAATTTGACAGTAAATGTTCACACGACGGGAAGCTCGATTTCTTATGTTTCCAATGAAAATTATCGAATATACGTGAGATGCTCGATTTCTATTTTCAGTACATTCCGTCTGAAATGTCTCCCGACGCGTTTTTCGATTGGAGTGAATATTGAAGTATTTAAATGTACTGCACTGAATTTTTCAAATAATAAAAAATTAATTAGAAAACGTTTGATTAAAAAAAAAAAAAACCGTAAGGTCAATGGTCGTACCATTAAGTACTTAATCTGATAATTCATTCTGAGTGTACATTTCATGTTTGTGGACATTCGTTCAACATTCGTGAACTTTTTCATTTTATGTACACAATATTTATTCACAATTGCTGAATCCGCCCTTTGACGATAATATAAAAATGTCCAATAATATTTAACCTTAAAAAAACTAAGTTAAAACTTAATGAATTTCCTATAATATATAAATATATATCGAATATACCCCTTCTGTTATCATTTTTACACGCATTATGTGCATAAATACAGTGTTTTGTATGTATTTTTTACACTCATAAAAAATATTTGAACACTACAGATGTGACATACTTTTCTGTGTAAATTTAATTTTTACACATTACTTGAATATTTTTTTTTTTATTTATTTCCAATGTAATTAATAAGCCTACAAGGCCAAAATAAAATTACAAGCTAATATAATTATGTGCTTATAAACTAATACTAAATCATATTTAACACAGCCGCTCCAAATACTAAAATTTGTATATAAAAATTCGACACATATATATATATGATACATATATATATATAATGCATATATATATATGGTCCTCAGTAAAAGAAAAAATAGCAGAAACTCAACAATATACTTAATGTTTCATAAATTATGTGTTAATGTCGCAAAAGTGTTCTAAGAGGTTACGTTTAAAGACACCTACTGAAGCAGAGAAACTTTTTTAATTCCTTGGCAACATATTCCATTCTCTAGCAATTCTTATCTGAAATGATCGCTCAAAAATAGAAGTAGAAATGGAGGAAACAAAATTTGAGCATTTCTACTAGATCGAGTGAAATGAAATATTTTAAATAGGTATTCGGTCACTTTGGTTTTCATGATTTTAAAAAAATGTAATAAAGTTCTTATTTTAATAAAATGAATAAAAGTGCAGTTAAGAAAGCGTTGCGTAAATGGGGATACATGATCACGTATCTTAACATTATAAAGAAAACGAATTATTCTATTAAATATTAGTTGCAATTTCTTGACATTGTATGACAGTGTTCCAGAAAACACATCAAGACAGTAATTCAGAGTAGACATTAGTAAAGCGTGAACTAATTTATATTTAATATGATGAGGTAAATGTAAATTTAAGCTATACAACCTGCGCAAAGTAAATTTATTTTTGAGCTCAAACTATTTATATGTGAGTCAAATGATAAACGATTATCTAATAAAACTCCTAAGCATTTCAATTCGTTTACAATATCAATATCAGTATCTTTAATTTTAATAGAGATATTAAAGGGCATTAAGTTATTTTTAACAAAGACAACAGCTTTAGTCTTTGAAGGGTTGATTGTTAATAAATTTTCTTCCATCCAAAGGGACACATTGCATGTGTTACAGTTAATAACAGACTCTAAGACATCCATGAATTGAATTTCTCCAGAAAATAATAATTGGATATCGTCAGCAAACACAAATGGTGTACATACATTTTGATCAAGACATTCGATGAAGCCATTTAAATAGAGCATAAATAAAATAGGGCCGATTACAGAATCTTGGGGGACTCCATCATTAACATCAAGTCATTCAGATATGCTGTTATTACACTTAACAAATTGTTTTCGATTAGTCAAATAAGAAAAAATAAGTTTACATGCTGAATTAGAAAATTTAAATTTACTTTTTAACTTCTTTATCAGTTTCACATGGTTGATGTTATCAAATGCTTTACTTAAGTCAAGCGATAAAAGAACACTAACTTTATTGGAATTTATATTTCGCCGAACGGTGTCTGTGAGTCCTAGAAGTAACGAAGTAGTATTATATCCATGGCGAAACCCGGATTGACTGATATTAATCATCGCATTTTGAGAAGTGTGAAACATGATTTGTTCTTTATTTCAATTTTCAACGATTTTCGAAATCGCGGGCAATACACTTATTGGTCTTAAATTATCAATATCATAAGATTTTCCTGATTTTTTAATCGGTACCACTCGAGCTATTTTCCAAGCGGTAGGGAATGTTGATGTTGTAAATATAGAATTAATAAAATGAAGCAAGTAATCTTAAATATAAAGCATAACTATTTTTATGAATTTTAGGGGGATATTATCGTTGCCAACGGCATTTGACTTTATTTCCATAATAGCAACATACATTTCATTTAATGTGACATTTCGAAAACAAAAACTGCGTTCATCCTGAATATCTTAAAAATTAATAGTATTATTAATATGATTATTATTTTGTCTGGAATCAAAATTTCGATTAAGTTCATTGACATTTATGTTATCCAAAGCTGAAACAGAATCCGTACAACCGCTTTTGCGTAAAATATCCCAAATCTGTTTGCTATTGCGATCTACAAATAAACGAGAATGAGCTATTCTTTGAATTCTCCTAATCACTGATTTTGTTCGATTACGAATTTTGCAAAAGATTTTCCAGTTGCTGTCGCAGCGATTATCGATATAAGCCTTAAAAGCTAAATCTCGTAGAGATTTAATATACACAATTTCTCGGCAGTTCATCCATTCGGCTTTTTTAAAATCGAGCTTATACTTTGAAACAGGAACAATTGAAAGCAAAGACATTAAATTAGTATTTATATTACTAAGCATTTCATCTATATCGCTCATAAAATATATGTTATGAAAATCGCAATTACTAATTTGATTTTCCAGAACATCAAAATCAATTAGTTTATAGTTACGGTATTCCACATATTCATCATAGCGTTATAATGGAAAATCAACAGATATAAAAATAAGTGCATGATGAGATATTCCTGGGCATTGTAGCTGGTCTGATAATTCCAAAGAATCTGGATCACTTAAAAGAAAATAGTCAATCAACAATGAACTATTGTGTGGAACATTATAGTGGGTAGGAACAGAGTTATGAATACACGAAATATTTAATTGCTGACACGCAGACCTCATCCTCGCACTTATTCACATCAAATAAATTGTTATTAAAATCTCCCATTATAATAATGTTAGAGTATTTTACCGTCAAATCGCCCAAGGACTCCTCAAAATCTGCTAAATCAGCGTGTGGTAAATAAACAACCCCTATTAGAATATTATTAGAATTGTGACAGATCTCAATAAAAAGCGACTCACATACGCCATAGCTAGAGCTCTCAAAAACAACTTTATATTTAATATTTTTAGATATGTAAAATCCAACACCTCCACCTCTATTAGAAGGTCGATCATTTCTGCAAAATGCATAACCAGGTATTCCAATAGCCTGACTAGAAATATATGGTTTTAGCCATGTTTAAGATAAGCCCACAATATTTAAAAGACAACCCTTCAGAATGCACTTTATTTCAACAAGTTTACTTGATTTGGACGATGGTTTGATGCTCTGACAGTTAATATGTCCAATGTTGAGATTCTGATGGAATTTTGTAATTTATAAGATAAAAAACTAATAAAAAAAAACTTTTTAAAAATCAAGCTTTTACAAAAATCTCTACTAAAAAAATTAAAAATAAATTTACTAAAAATATAAAATATATTTATAGTAGGTATGTATATTTATAATGAAAACATATTAATATATGAAATAAATTAAATTAAATCTTATTCAAATTATATTATTAAGATATACGTTTATAAGAAATAAATTTTAAAATTTACTAAGAGGTTTCCAAATACAAAAATAAAAGCGTGCGGCAAAATTATTGAATATTACAGTCCAACTCTAACACTAATAAAATTTGCAATTTAATTCAACTTTGCAATAGTTTTCAATATAATTTTGGAGAAGGGGTAGATCTGTATGGAAGTATCTATGAGTTTTGTAGGCAGTGCTGATATCGGAAGCCCAATGATATTTTTTTGGCATGTGTTATGTTTTTACCTCAGGATCATCTGGTAAAACTTAACTTTTAATTAGAAATATTTATTTATGTACTTAATTTAATTCATGGAATTTGGCTAAATGATGTAGATTAACGTTATATCGTCGGTGATACTGCAAAACCGTCTATCTACATTTTCCAATACCTCTTACAAAAAGAATTTTACAGAAGAAACAAAACTAATTTCAATCTCAATTTTGCACTTAATTCATACAAATTAAGTATGCCTAATTTCTAATTTATCCGATCAACATATCATTAAAAACCCGATTATAACACAAAATTAGGCGTAATTCTCACATGCAATTAGACGGTTTTGCAGTATCACCGACGATATATCTCCTTGCCATAAAGGGTTGTAATTTCACAGAGGTTTGTGGCACCTGTCAAATATGCAAACCTTTTAAAATGCTACAAATTTCGACTTATACAAGTAGGTTTGAAAATTGAAGTAAAAGTTCATATTTTATATTATAATCGTCATGTAGAATCTGGGTGTAACTGGACAAAGGGACGTGATATATCCTATACAATCTTGCCTTATGCTGTGGGTTATAGTGTGCTGAGCGGTTGCCAGATGTATATATATATATATATATATATATATATATATATATATATATATATATATATATATATATATATATATATATATATATATATATATATATATATATATACATAAATATGATCATAATTGTATTCCTTTGATAGTTAAAATTCATATTTAAGCTACACATTTACAAATATGCTGGTAATTTTTAATATTTTCGCCGCACGTTTTTATTTTTATTTTTGTATTTGGAAACATCTTAGTAAATTTTAAAATTTATTTCTTATAAACGTATATCTTAATAATATAATTTGAATAAGATTTAATTTAATTTATTTCATATATTAATATGTATTCATTATAAATATACATACCTACTATAAATATATTTTATATTTTTAGTAAATTTTTTTAGTACAGATTTTTATAAAAGCTTGATTTTTATAAAGTTTTTTTTTATTAGTTTTTTTTATTTTTACTTTTTTAGTCGTGACCATATAATGACCATATAATTAAAATTATTATTTTGCATAGATCGGTTCAGCGGTTACCGAGTTATAATTTTTGCCCTTAACCCCTTCTGTCGATGTAATTTGAACTACTTTCTAGTCTTTGAAAATTTCCACAACGATTTCCTGTACCAAGCATTGTCGAGATCACTTAAGTGATAACCGAGATATAAAATTTAGATCTTAACACCCTCTATCGATATAATTTATAACTACAGTCTAGAGTATGTTAAATTTGGTGCCCGCAAGAGTAATTGTACCAAGTTTTTCATATATCGGTTCAGCAGTTACCGCGATATGTTTTGTCCTTACCGCCCTCTATCGATATAATTTCGAACTATACACTAGCATACGTCGTTGCAGAACGAAAAGTCACCAAATACATTTTCAAAATGCCAAATATTCATTTACAAAAATCTTTATATACATTTCTGTTAACTTTTAATCGATGATATCAATTTTTTTAACCAAATGATAAGAAAATGTAAATCTATCAATTGATATTTAAAAATGCATCAATTACTTTTTATAGTATTAATCAACAAACTAGAAATTTAAATTATTCATAAAAATGTAGTTTGTGACTTTTCGTTCTACAACGACGATATGTTAAATTGGGGTCCCGAAGGAGTCACTTAATGAAGTTTTGCATAGATCGGTTCGTTCGTTTTTCTTTATCTTTCCTTTTTTTTGTTTTTCCTTTAGTTTGGTTTTTAGTTTTATGTTATTGATTTCATTTTTGTATTTTTGCTTTTGTTTTGTGCTTTTGCTTTTGTGTTTTTACTTTTAATGTTTTTTTTTGTATTTGAGTTTTTTGTTTCATGTTCGTAGCTGGTGAAACTGCCGAGTTATATCATATTGAAAGTTTAGGTTGTATGGGAGGTGTACGCCTATTTGTCCAATCCCGCCCATATATATCCTATCATTCCCTCCAAATCATACCGCATCTGTGGTAAAAATTTCAAGAAAATCGGATGAGCATTTTTATTTATTATATTAAAAGCATTTGATCTTTCTAGGTGAAGATCGCATTTCAGAGTGTCCAATAATAATTAATGTGACCTCTAGCGGCCCGTTGCCAATACTATAAATATTTTAAATTACAATTTTCTAGGGGAAGAACGCACTTTAGAGGCTCCATTAATAGCAAATGCGCCCTCTAGCGGACAAAATTCAAAGTTCTGAGTTTGCCATATTTTTCCCCGTGTCTAAAACTATACATATTCTAAATTTCAACATTCTAGGTAAAGAACAGATCTCACACGGTCTAAAAATAATTTCAGCGTCCCCTATCCGCCAAAATTCGAACTTGAATATTTATTTTTATATGTGCCACATCGAATACTATATGTGTTCCAAGTTTCAACTCGATCGGAAATAAGCAAGTATGTTAAATTTGATATTTTTGTGCCCGACAGCTTGTAAAAATAGAGTTATCACTGATTATAGGACCCAAATTAGGGTTAAGAGACATTAAATTCAAATACTACATAGAGAGACTGTGTTAAATATGAGTACAAAAATTTACCTAAACTAACTAAACTAAATTTATAATTCAATAAAATATTTACAGTAAATTTGTGAAAAATATCCATAACAATTTACAAAATGTTATGCATTATTTGATCGACCAAATCAATACCAATTCAAAAATAGTCTATTTAAAACATGAATCATGTAAAAGAGCATATAAATATCGCATATACAATATTAACTAATTTTATGTGAGATAATTAACGTAAAAATGTATAATAGTAAAGACTACAATTATTTAATTAATACTGAGATTTCATAATTACATTAAATATGCATATATATACATATACAATCCTCACAATTTTTATAAAAAATTGGGGATGTAAATTTTATAGAAATATCATGTGAGATCAATGTATACATGTTAGCACACGTGCATATTAGGAATCAGCAGCAACAACAGCGTCCAACTCAGCAGCAACAGCAGAAACATTCACCGGCGAATAGTTATTAGGAGTAGAAAACCGTCTAGAATTATTCAAAAACTCAGCACATTGATGCAGCGAATAAATTTGTTCAGCACCATTAGTGATAATGAGTTTAGCTTTTGGCATATTAGTATTAATAATTTTAAATTTTGATATTAGTTTTTCTTTTAATAGTTTTCTACAAATGTAGCTCAACTTATTCGTCGCCGGTGTATAGTGATCGTTTAAAAAAACACGAGATCGTTTATAAAAACACGTGACTTGAAGTAGTTCCTCATAATCGCATCGCGAATATGAACAGAATTTAACTTGAGTAAAACTGCCTTGCGATTCTGAATATAGCAGCAATGTTGTATATCAGTAGCCGCAATGGTAACGTTGAAGTGTGCAGCGATTGCCAAAACAGGCTCGCTAAGACATGAAATTCCTGACGGAAGACCCGAAATAATTACGTCAGGGCGATTCAGTCAGCGTTGCAAGGCATTATTTTCTACCTCTAATTCAGCAATTTTGTTGTTAGCCGATGTATCAACATGTTTTATTAATTTTTGACATTGTGCTACTTCGGACTTCAGTTCACGAAGATTGGTCGCAAGTTCCGAGCGAATTTCCAAAATTATATTATCGAATTTTGATTGAATATCAGCCATACCCTTACGAAACTCCTCAAGCAATCCTGTGTCATCAGACCGAGAACGATTTTTGCATCTTTCGCAGGTAAATTGTAAATTTCGTCGTGATTTTCGCACAGCTAATATGGAACCAATTACCACATTGTTCGCAACCAACGCTAGGTTGACTTTTAGTGACATTATTCTTGCAAATAGAACACGATGTAGCATCAGACATATTAGATTTCGGCAGGACCGGAACAGCAGTAGAGCAAAAATAAAAAATAGCAGAAGAATCGACGAAAGTAAGACAAGTGGCAGCAACAACAGGAAGCGGCACCAAGAACAACAACAGTAAACGAGCAGCTAAATATTATATTGCAATATTTTTTTTTCGAGTTTGTACTGTAAATTTGTTTTTTTTATGCAGTTTATCAGTTTATGCAGTTCAGTAGTGCATTCAACAATTGAAGATATAAATATTATTTTTTTTTAAAGGGCCACACTGTAACGACTGCACCTGATCTATTACAATTTTAGAGTAATATGTGAATGTCACTGAAACTGCAAGTATCCACAAGTGTAAATGTGTGAGTGCACTGGAGCCGAAGAATTTCCAAGTTAAACAGTTTAATAATAATTTTGCTTGCACTTGTCACTGAGAAATTTCAATTTCTTTCGATTCAAAATTTGTTTATTTATCACGAGAACATTTATTTTCGCGTGTCAACACTGTATATACTTAGGTATTTATATTTCTTTGACCGATCAAATGAATACGACGTCTACTCGCACATAACCAGTGATGCCATTTTCAAATTTACTACATTAATAAGTAAATTTTTTATTATAGTAAATTTTTCTTAGAGTGTAATTTAGAATAAAAAATAAATATTCATAGATAGATAAATAGTGCGACAAACTTTTGTCACATTAAAAATACATATTGAAAACATTTTTGGATAATTCTTAATTAATTACTAAAAATAAATAAATAGCATCATGGCTAAGATTCGACCTGCAAAACTGAAATTGCCATGTCAGTAATAAAAATCTTTTTCGACTGAAATATGTTTATATAGCGCTAATAGTAAATGATAGTAATGTTGGTAGCAGGTACGTTAGAGAACATCGAGGTAGCAAACAAGGTGTGCGCTGATGAAGATAAGAAAATAATTTCGAAAGAGATAAAAAATAAAATAATTAAAGTGTACAAAAAAATTAAATATATAAATAAAATAAAAATAATGAAAAAATTCAATGTAAAATAATATATGTAATAATTTTTTTAAACTTTTTAGCATAATGTCGCAACGTTCCATTTATAATTACCCATGATGTCCTTCCAGAGAATGTCCAACGTTGAAGTTCCATTTTTACTATAATGAAATAATTAAGTCTTTTATTCTAAGACATAGTTTTATTTAATGCACTCTAAGGCAGTTAAAATCATAATGCTTAAAATCTAAACTTAACCTCTACTCATCACCTCGGTATCGTGCGACTCCCGAACCCCTTGCTTATACTAAGTTCTTAAAACACAACTCATAAATGCAAGCAAACATATTCTTAAATCTACGTACTACTAAAAACCTCTTGAACCCCACATCGGATATTACTAATGTTGTGAAATCATTAACTGAGAAAATTTCAATGTGCTAAATTCTTAATTGGTTCCCATGCTGGCGTTAATCTTGACTTAAATTACAACCAATGCTTTTGTTGTTGCTTATAAACAGACGGCAACTTGTTAGCGTGTGTCTCGGATCAAATTGCAACCAATGCATTTTTCGTTGCTTTTAAGCAGACTTAATTTTATCTCCCGAAAGTATGCACTCATAAACATTATGCACTTGTTCCAGTTACGTCGTTGACGTTATGTTAAGTTAAAATGCATCTGTTATTGTGTTTTTAGATTTGAACTTTATGTGCATACTGGTTATGTGAAGACTTTCTTAAATACATAAAAAAACGGTTCTGATTCACAATAAACGTCTCACTTAGTTTAACTTATCGAGCAGTTTTTCAGTAGTATTTTAAGTTTCATTCAGATCAATGTTCAAAATATGGCAGCAGCGGCTAATGTCAACGAATTATGCACGCATATCGTCGCTTATGGATCTCCCGCATAACAGAACTAAGAGAATACAACAATAAAGAATTACGATCAGTGAAATATAATATTCCACTAGGGGAATATTTTCAAACTAAAAAGAATATATTTTTTTTTGGTAAAATATTCGAATTTTATATTAATCTTTTATAGTGGAATATTTATTTTTGAAAGAGAATATTTTTTTTTAATTATATTTCCACTTTTATTTTATAATTAATTTTATAACGTTCGTTTTTTACTAATTTGTACTAATCTGGCATAATGATGCTTTAAATTATTTGTAATGTTCTTCTGTCAAAGAGTATGTATTTATACAGAGATTTCAACTGTAAACGTCGACGTTTGTTGCACCAAAGATCAGGTTTTTGACAGAAATTTGTTTAGAATTTCTATCAAAACACGTAATGTTACCGTTAGAGGATATAATGAGTTGAGAACTCTTGTCAATATCCTTATCTTTGCTTCGGTGAGAGTTTTATTCAATTTGCTAATTTTTGATAATTTCAAATGAAATACTTAAAGGTACGACCACTCTTCAATTTGTCAGCACAAGGTTTTGTGAAGTTCAATTTTTAAAAATTAAAACAAAACCGAAAAGTTTAAAAATATCACATCAAATTCTATAGAAATGAAAAATAAATATCAAAGTATGCGTAGAATTCTATTAAAAATGTTTTTTTTTAGATATAAAATTACAATTATACAATCAAAATAAAATTTAAAAATTAATTTTAATTTTTTCTTTGAATTGAAATTTTAATCTCTGAAATTTTGTGTGTTTGAATCAGAGTTCGGATTTGCAGGCACTCCCGCGCCCTTCTACAAATGTGAAGCAAATTTGTTTACGCATACTCTGCACTTGGGCATCACATTTTTTTTTTAGAACACATCCCGTCACAACGAGTGATGCTTTACCCTATTCTCGGTACCTGCCCTCCTGCGGGCTACGAGAATTAGGAAACCGAGATTCAGCCAAGCGCCGAACATAAAAACTGCAGTCCGCGCAGACGTGGAATGAGAAAATAAAGAAGCACATCGCTCAAGTGCTATGGTATTTATTTCGCGGGGCAGCTTCGTGCAACTGCGAACACAGCCAGCACGTGCAATTTTCATAGCCAGTTAATTTAGTTGTTGTATGACATGCTTATGTGGCGCAATGTTTTAATAGTTTTTATATAAAACTATCGATAATACAGAAAAGTTCAGCAATACTCAAATACACTTTAAATCGAATTTTTAATTTGGTTCATAAAAAATTGTATTATTTAATTGTTCGCTGAACAGAAAATAAATTGAACAAGAAATCTTTATAAACATTTTTATTCAAATGCAAAAGTTATTATGAGTAAAAATCTATTTTAAATAAAAAAAGGTACATGATAGGCTTCGAAAAAAAATGTATATCCTCATTTACAGTAACTTTTGCCTTATTTCTTTAATTTCATATTTAGCTTGTTATAATTTATTACCAGAAATAGTGTGACAGATAACCAATTTCGTATGGAGAAAAATCGGCAATTGATCTTTAAAACTTGTATGGGAGACTCCATTATCGACGGGCAAAACTCCAGGGTTTCAAAACAAAATGTTTTTGATTTTTAAAATAGTGGGGCGTATACGTAACATTGATTTGAAAGTGATTTTTATAAAATTGTTATTTTAATTGGAATGCGTGATTATAAAGCTTATATAAACCATTAGTTTCATTAAAATATATATTTAAAATATATTAATTAGTTACAGAGATATAAAGAATTATCTTATATAGTACTTTGATGTTTCGATTCGCATAACTTTGTTGGAGTTGAAAAACCAAAAAAACTATGTACACAGTTATTCTTTACTTTTTGGTCACTATCAATCATTAAAATCGGAAGACATCGTGCCAAGATTGATATTTATGACGTGGAATGACCGATATGTTTTTCTAATTGTGTTTATAATTATTAAATTATTTTCTTAATATTAGTTTAAAGACGCAAGTAAAATGGGTATAAAACCTTATAATGAATTGATATTGGAAAACCGTTGCATATCCATTTTCAAAGAGATCTCAGCTACAAAATATGTGCCGCAAATAAAAACTGTAAACGAATTGATCTAAAAATAGTTGGTTATCTCAAATTCATAGTATGAGCCCTACTATTGTTTATGATCAATTTAATACATTATTTCATAAATATATTATTTCTGTACAAAATATGTTCAAGCTCAAATTAATATTCTAAACAAGCAAAAAATATACAACTAATATGATTTATTTTTTTATTAGGCTTTTTGAGGTGGTCGAAACATTGGGACGTGTTTATTTAGTTACTGAGTGGATCCGTGGAGGAGAACTATATAATCACATTACGCAAGGTGGACCATTGCGCGAAGTACATGCTGCACCATTGTACAAGCAGCTCCTACAAGCGGTTAAACACATGGTAAGTATATATATTCCTAAGCCAACATATTCACAATGTATAAAGAAAAAATATATGTGTAATTATAGCAAATAAAAAAAAACAAATTATTAAAAAAAATAATTTTTAATTGTTTCATCGCCGATACGATATTTAATTAATAAATTGATTGAACACATATTAAAGGAAATTAATACACCCGATGAAAAAATATTATTTTTATTTATTTTATTATATATTCTTATAATAAAATAAATATGTTAAGACCTAATGAAAAGAAAATGTTAAACAAAAATAAGAAGAATTTTAAAGTCATTATATGCGCATTATGTACGAACTAATGTAAATTAAGATCGGCACAACAGTACCTGTAAAACTGTGTAGTGGCTGTAAAACTGTGTAGTGTTAAATAAATTGTATATTTAATTAATTATTTTAATAGAATTATTTATTTTGTATCAATGCTATATTTACGATCAAGGATTGAAACCTAAACGAATAAAGGTTTCGATTTCGGTTTCGGTTTTTTCTGCGTTTCGGTTTCGGTTACGGTTTCGGTTTTAAGTTTTTATAACGAAACGGTTTCGGTATACCGGTTCCATGTTACGGTTTCGGTTTTGATTTCGGTTTTCGTATAAATTTTCTTTTTTCCATATTTTTCAAATAATTTAACTTTGCTTATATGGTGCTAAGTTATGTTCAAATTATGGTAATGGGGTAAAGTGGGAAACGTAATGTAAACAATGTTTTTTGTTATTTTAGTTAAAATATAGTGTTATATTAATTATTTAATTGATTACGCCACGAAAAAATTTTAATTTAAAATTTCGTAACCACAAACCAATGAAAAGCAATTTTTTGACATAACCTGAGATATGATCTGAATTGCAAAGAAGAAGAATTTTGTACAATTTCCATCCATAAAAGCCAAAGAAATTAAATTTCAACAATTCAGTGAACTGCAATATATGTAAAATAGTGTTGATCAAAAGCAAGAGCAAATCAAGAAATGGTAATCTTGTTCTTGTTCTTAAACGCTGAGTCTTTCTCTTGCCTAGGTACATATGATCTTGTTCTTGCAATTCCTTTCTGCTCTTGCTTGCAAGAATCTTTCAAAATTTTACTTTTTAAATTTTAAATAAAAGATCGAAGACAAATATCTTAAACTGCATTATGAAAACGAATAGATTTTGAACACTAATTGTATTTAAGTTACTCATTTTCCATATTTTCAATTTCTTCAACAAAAAATAAATTATTTTACTAACAAAAAAAATTTGAATTATATTTTAACAAGAATTAATTAATAAAATATAATTGTATAATTCAAATGATGTTGGCAAGACAATTCAAAATCTCAAGGCCATAATAAAATGAACATAATATGTTCAATGTATATTATACATTCATAATAAATATAAGGAATATTTCGTATAGGCATATTTCTATTTTCGTCAGAGATTAAAAAAAGTCCGAATGCTGCACGCACCGAATGCTGCAACGCAAACGCTACAAATCGAACACTAACAGAAAGAAGAGAATACAACAATAACGAATTACGATTCGTATATACACACTTTCACAACGACAACTCTTTGTTGCTATCCGGTATCATCGTAAGGCAACAAACAGACGCATGACAACAGACAGACGCATAACAACGGACAGACGCATGACAGCAGACAGTCGCATGACACCACACTTCATGTATGTATCTAGTACAGCTATCTAGTTGGCAACAACAACGAGTTTTTTTTTGTGGTACAAAAAATTTCCCGCCAAAAATTCTATCAAAATCGTGGATGCTGCTTTATTGTCATGCTGCTTTATTTTCATTTCTGTTGTTTTTGCACTTTCAAACGAATCAACGGATTTGTGAAAAAAAAGAAAAACACAAAAAGCAATATATAAGCTAAATGAGGTACACTGTGAAAATGTTCATATATTATTATTATTTTTTTGTTTTATAAGTTGAATGAAATAATGCACATAGAACTTGACTTAAGTAAACTTCATGATTTTACAAAACAAAAATAATAATGTGCATAAGTGCATATTCACAATCGATGTACGAACTAGTGTAGCGAAGAAAAACGAAAAAAACATTGTTTTGTCTATTTTATCTTATTGAAGCGACTTTTGAAGCACTTTTGAAGCTATTTACCGCTACAAAAGTGCTTCACAGACCTTATTTATAAGATGCTTATATTCTTTAGCCTTGAAAAAATTTTGGGAACTCACAATTTTATTAAATGACACTTTACTTAAGATCTTCTATTATAAAATAAAATATGTTTTTCCTGTTTCTATTTATAGGTACTTTTTTAAAAACCGTTTTAAACCGGTATAAAACCGAAACCGTTTATATCGGTTTTGGATATCGGTTTATTTCTGATTTTCGTATAACGGTTTCGGTTTTAAAAATGAAACGGTTTTAAACGGATATCGGTTTCGGTTTCGGTTACGGTTTCAATCCTTGTTTACGATCAATATTTTATTCTGTGTACACTCAAAATAATCAATGCAACTGTTTACGAAATAATTGTTCGTATATTTGAATATCTAAAAATAGACGTGGTGCGACTAGTACAAAAGTATTTCTTAATTCACTAAAGCTACATATCGCGTTTATTTTTTACCATTATTTAAGCCTCTAATGCACTGGTTCCCAACCGGTGGGTCGCTAAGAAATATTCTCTGAAATAGTCGTTGTAGAATTTAAGAATATTTGAAATTTGAAAATTACAATATTCCAAAACTCGACCAATGAAAAACAATCGTAAATATTTAGGTGATTACACTGTTATACAAGGATTTTAATATTGTTTGAAACCTCTCATTTCTGGTAGATTTGGGTCTCCTGACTCTTGCTGCGTACTCATGAAATTTGCCCACCATGAAATTTGTGTTACCTAAAAACTGAAATTGAGAAAATTACAAATGAATTTAGTAACAAAAATCCTTTGGAGTAACGGTTCCGATTGTGGTTTCAAGACTTTTTAAAACAACGATTTCGGTTCCAACCTTTATTAGGTTTTTAATTCCGGTTTAAAATATACATTTTAAAAGTGTTCCGGTTTCAAAAATCAAATAGGTTTACATTCCACTTTAATAAACGATTTTTGTACCATCGCACAGTGTGCCCATGAATCGTTTATAATATTTTTAATATAATAAGAGTACATGTTACTGAATAAAAAAATATTACGGCGATTTGCGTATAAGTCCAATTTTCCAAAAAAATTAAAAATAAATGAAAAACAAAAAAAAAAATACGACTTTAAATATTTGAGATATTTTAAAACGGTTTTCAGTTTATAATTTATGTTTTAATTGTTAATTGGTAATGCAAATATTTTAATTTCATGAGAAAATGTACAATTTATGTATAAAAACAGGCCAGGCGGGAGGGGGTTATTGGTGTTCCGATTTCGACCATACAAATTAAATGGGTTCCGATTCCGGTTCCACATATTTATACCCTACACTAAGAGTGAAAGGGTATATTCAGTTTGGTACGCCGTTTGTAACACCCAGAAGGAAGCATCTCCGGTATGGAAAAGTATATATATTCTTGATCAGCATGACCTCCTGAGTCGATTTAGCGATGTCCGTCTGTCCGTCTGTCTGTCTGTCCGTCTGTCTGTCCGTCTGTCTGTCTGTCTGTTGAAATCCCTAAGACTTTTAAAATTGAAGAGCTAGATAAATGAAACTTATAACTTAGATTACTAATATACCTACGCTGTATGTGCGAAAAAATTGGCGAGATCGGTCCATTGTGACCTATGATCCGACCACTTATGTTCAAATACCTCATATAAAATGTACATATAAAGATCAATTTTTATGTATACGTGCTTAGGTAAACTGTTTAGATCAAATATATATTGACATCATGCTCAAATACATGATAATAATGTTTTCCGGCGAAAAGACTTGTGGTTCACCAAAAAAGAAATCGATATTCGGTACACCTACCCATATGTAAATATGGGTATCAAATGAATGGAAATTCTTCAGCGATTGAATGTTTGTAGTTATTTTCAGGATTCGTATACCCTGGTGACCTATATATCACTTTGAATGGTAACCACACATATGTGTAGGGTATTTATAGTCGGCTTAGACCGACTATAATTTTGATAATCCGAACTATCATAATTACACCTACTTTAAAATTTCCCATGTGATCTAACCTTCCCAACTGGTTTTTTTTAACATCGGTTCCGATTCCAAAAAAACGATTTCTTTTTATTATAATCCCTGTTTCTATCAAATTTTTACAAAATCCTAAATAAGGATTTCGTTTTCTTCTCAAGTTTCCAATTAACTCTATTTTTCAAAACTTTATGATCCGACCTTTATGTTCGAACCTCGATTTCATAGAATGAGACTTAAATGTTCCCAGAACCAAACTTCATCACTAGACTTATGTTGTTATTCGATGTTGGGTATTCGAAAAGTTTCAAAGTCAAAAAAATTTGACAAAAAAAAATATACAATGACGTAGATCCTAGTTGAGCTTTAAAATATGCTCAATAATTTTCTTTTCCCTCTATAAAAGTTATAAAAAAATTTATAAATTAATATTTTATAAATTTTAAATGCATGAAAATATGCCACTCTATTCCCTAACATGCTAATTCGATTAAGACTATTTTTAATGTTATTCCATTTTTCGATTCTATAAATTCTGTCAAAATTTGGTGCGGATCGCTCGATTTATAACCAAAAATAGTTCTTAGCATAAATGAACAATTTTAAAAACTTACAATCCATATCCACTGGAAGTTTTTGAATTTTATAATTTCCTAAGTAGACTTATCAATTTTTGGTAAGTCTTAATATATTTGAAGAATAAATGTTTTCTTTCCATTTTAGTTTTTCGTTACAATATTAAGGCTTTATTTTCGATAATACTTATGATAATAAATGAATTTATTGTATTGCGACGAAGAGAGCAACTTATGGGTTATTGAAGCGAATGATGAACAAATGATCGGAAGTAATATTGTTGTCGGAAGAACACTAGTAGAGGCGACACAATACAAAGTTGTACCAATAAGAATTCTCAATATGGAAAACCCGTCCAAATTAATTAAAAAAGGAGCAGTAATAGGTTGGTGTAAAGTCTATCGAAAATCAAAGCCAGACCGAAAGTAGATAATAAATCTGCTCAAACTTATATAAAAGAGTGGACCAAGGATGTGACTGTCAAAGAAAAGAGTAAAGTACAACAACTAATTGATAAACACTAGTTGGTATTCGCTGCTGAAGGCCAATACGACGGTAGAATTTTCATCGTAAAACAGTTTGACCTAAGGTCACTGGTGACCTAAACCAATTCGTTAAGCACCGAGAAGAGAACCACTTGCCAAACGCTACGAAGTGTCACATTTTGTTAAAGAGATGGATAGAAATTGTGTGGTGAAACCATCAGAAGCCCATGGTGCTCACCAGTGTTGTTGGTTAAAAAGAAGGATGGTGGTACTCGGTGTTGCGTTGATAACCGAAAGTTAAATGCCATCGAGTTACCAGAGAAGGTGTACATACCGACGAAGATAAAGTAGTTGCCGTAAAGGAGTGGCCCAGATCACAGAACTCGCATGACCTTCGAAGCTTTTTGAGGTACTTACTACAGACGATTTGTTCCGGGTTTTTCCAATTTTGCAAGTAGTCTTGACGAGTTAACAAAAAAGAATAGAGCTTTTTTGAAATTGATAGAATTACTGTGTGCGGCACCAATTCTGACGTATCCAATTCCAGTTGTAAAATTTGTACTTGACACGGATGCAAGTGGATACGGAATAGGCGGAATTCTCCCTCAAGTGATCAATGGCCAAGAAAATGTGATCGCATTAGTAAAATCTTGTCCAAGCCAGAGCAAATTTACTGTGTCACCAGGAATATCTGTACGGACAACAGTTTCACTTGAGAACTGATCACGCCGCACTGGTTACTTCAGTTCAAAGACCCAGAAGACCAAATTGCGGTAGAACGATTACAGAGCTATGATTTCACCATCGAACATCGTAAAGGAGGACATCAGACATTGCTTAAGAGCTGAAGGAAAGGCAGACATACTTGACATTCGCTAACTGATGGTTTAACCTGAAGAAAAATGGACTCCGGACAATTGACTATTGAAAATTGATCAAAAGAGTGATCCCGATAACACAAAAATCATGATGTTCAAGTAACAGCAAAGAAAACCATCATGTGGAGATATAGCTGCCGACAGTCCAATAACTAAACCTTACTGGGCACAGTGGCAGAGCTTAAACCTACAAGATGCTTATATCGTATATGGTAAATTGAAGATGGCACCTCCACACCGAAGGCATACATACTTGACATTCGCTTACTGAATGTTTTAACTGAAGAAAAATGGACTCCGGACAAATTAAAATTGATCAAAAGAGTGATACCGATCACTTAAAAATCATGATGTTCAAGTAACAGCAAAGAAAACCCTCATGTGGAGATATAGCTGCCGACAGTATAATAACTAAAGCTTACTGCGCGCAGTACATGACACCACAGTAACTTCGCCTGCAAAAATTGTTTTTGGAGCAGACTTAAGATTACCTGCGGATTTAAAGTTTGGTGCGAGTCATTCATCTGGAATTCCTTTTTACGATTATGTTTCCAGAAAGATTGAAGAAATGAACGAAGTGCATCAGTTTGTAAGGCAGCGTACACAAATTGCAAGTGGTAAGATAAGGCTAAATACGACTTGCGGGCAAATACAGAGGGATTTATTGAAGGCGATCTGTAACCCTCAATGAAAGAAAGGCTTATCCCCTAAACTGCAAACACACTGGGAGGGACCATATAAGGCAGGCATGTCAAACTCATTTGGCATCACGGACCACATTGGTAATTCAAAAGATGAAGCGGACCGCATTTGTTCACAATAAAAAAAAATTGGTTCTTCGGTTGTTTCCATTTCCAGCGAAATTTTTTTTTCGTAAGATTTTTGTCTGTTTGAAATAAATTTTGTCTGATGTATTTACACTCCATATTTTAAAAACTAGAGATAATTTTATAAAACATACACCTGACAATCATCCAAAATTGTTGCAAATTTCTGTACCTACCCAGCCATTCTTTTCGATATTGATATTAAAACGGTACGATATGTCAACAAAATCGATATTGTACCAATATCGAACGACAAACCGTAAAACTGCAAAGATAGTTCAAAGCGACATACGGTGAACAAAATGTTTACATTTTTGAACAAAACTATATTTTTATAACCTACACTAAGAGTGAAAGGGTATATTCAGTTTGGTACGCCGTTTGTAACACCCAGAAGGAAGCATCTCCGGTATGGAAAAGTATATATATTCTTGATCAGCATGATCTCCTGAGTCGATTTAACGATGTCCGTCCGTCTATCTGTCCGTCTGTCTGTCCCTCTGTCTGTCTGTCTGTTGAAATCACGATTACAGAAAAAGTAGAAGAGATAGAACAATTTAGATTACTTATATATCTAAGCTGTCTGAACAAGAAAATTGGCATGATCGGTCTATTTTGACCTGAGAACCGACCACTTATGTTCAAATACCTCATATAAAATGAATATCTACAGATCAATATTACTGTATACGTGCTTAGGTAAACTTTTTTTGGTCAAATATATATTGACTCATGCTCAAATACATGAAAATAATGTTTTCCGGCGAAACGACTTGTGGTTACAAAAAAAAATCGAAATTCGGTACACCTACCCATTTTTAAATATGGGTATCAAATGAATGGAAATTCCTCAGCGATTGAAAGTTTGTAGTTATTTTCAGGATTCGTATACCCTTGTGACCTATATACCACTTTGACTGGTAACCACACATATGTGTAGGGTATTTATAGTCGGCTTAGACCGACTATAATTTTGATAATCCTAACTATCATAATAACACCTACTTTAAAATTTGCCATGTGAACTAACCTTCCTAACTGTTTTTTTTATTTAATTTCCATATGTTTTTTAAAACATAATATAAAAAAAGCGTAATCTGTTTTTCTTATAACATTAATTGCTTAAGAGATATGAGCCTTCAATGATAGGAAAAAAATTGCATTCCATACATAACTATATGAAAATACATATTAGAACATAACTAACAAACTTTTTTCTAATCACAATCAATGTGATAAAATGCAAAAAAAATATCATCCGGATATTATTCCCGTATTAGGAGAAATTACATGGCAAACATTACCATTTTAATTCTAATTAAATACATTTGTGCCTTTTTTGTAAATTTATTCCAAGGACTGCAAGCGATACCCTTCATTTTCATTAGCTTTTTTCTAATCACAATCATTTTCATAAAAAATAAAAAAATACATCATCCCGATATCGTTCCCGGATTAGGAGACATGGCAAATATTACCAATTTTCATACATTTATGCTTTTATTCGAAAATTTATTTCAAGGAATACAAGCGATACCTTACTACCGCACTAATTTTATTCAATTAAGTTTGTTTTTGAAAAAAAAACATTGTGATTCGTTCGGTTTTAAAATTTTAAACGCATTTAAAATGGATTGAAAATTGAACATTTTTTTGTTTGCATTTATTTCAAAATTTAAAATTGTTTGAGACGTCGTTCACATTTGTTGACTAGACATACAATGCCCAACCAACAAGATTAGACATTCGTATGGCTAGCAGATTTTTTTGTTTTTCAACGAAATCTACCGATTTGTTTTGAAGTTATATAATTATGTTCCAAAAAGTGCTTTTTTGTTCACCGTGCGACATAACGCAGTTTTTTTTCGAAACGATTTCAAAAACATTGCGATATCGGCGTGAGAAATGTTTAAATATTCAATCTTAAAATGTTCTTCTACGAAAATTATGAAATTTTAAAAATTTAAAAATTAGCAACGAGATCGGATTTTTATACCCTACACTAAGATGAAATATATTCAGTTTGGTACGCCGTTTGTAACACCCAGAAGGAAGCATATACGGTATGGAGAAGTATATATATTCTTGATCAGTATGACATCCGGAGTTGATTTAGCGATGTCCGTCTGTCTGTCCGACACGAAAAAAGCACGACACGCGCCCATCTCTACTATATACCACTTTGAATGGTAACCACACATATGTGTAGGATATTTATTGTCGGCTTAGATTGGTAATCCTAACTATACATTAAAATTTCCCATGTAATCTAACCTTCCCAACTGGTTGTTAATTAAGTTAGTTCGAGAAAACTTCGAGGCATAAATCACATGGCAGACTGGTTACCAAATTTTTTAGGCTTTCGGTACAAACAAAACTTAAACATATTGAAAAAGTTTGATTTGAAATGAAGAAATTGTTTACTACACTATGATACATTCAAATATTCAAGATAAACATAAATAGATTAAAATTGTAAGAAACCTGAGTTTTATAAAAACAGTTGTTATAAAATATTTATTTGTTTAATTTGATGGGAAAAATCTACTACTAGAAATTTTACTAGAAATTATGATCGATTACACTACACAACAAAATGAGAAAAAAGTTTGCGCATTAAATGCCATTATTTTTGTATTATTGGAAATGACTCGCAGTATTTGAATATCTGAATTAAAAAAATGTCTATGGATAAGTTTACGAGATTTCCGGCAATAACTTTTGTACTGAGCTTTCAAGATGGTGGTCACCTACATTTGTAAATATCTCGCGTTATATAAAACTTATATGCTCAAGTGTTTTTTCGAATCAAAGGTAATTAAATATATAATAAACATTTCTGACAACATTTTGAAATTAGTTCGCTGGTGTAGGAGAACTCTATAGAAGAATTTGAAAAATGTAAATTTTTTCGACCAACATTTGATTCAAAAACGCGAGATGATGCACAATTTGTAATATTCCAAAATTAGTCTGCACAATTATAAAGAAAATACGTAAAAATAAAAGAAATCTATGGATACATTTTGAGAACAGAAAAAATCATGTGAAAGCATTAGTATTAAAATAATAGTATTAACTAAAAAAATCGCATTTTATGTTTATGGCCTATACTCATGGGTTGCAAGTTATAAAATGTATGTGAGGATATTTTAGCGCCTCTTCAACATCACTTTCCGAGTCGATTTAGATATGATCGACTCGGAAACTGCTATTCCGAATGATGTGAAATTTATTTTCAATATATTTTAGTAGAATAGTAATAAGTTTGAAAATGAGTCGAATTAGTCAACGTACTTCTACATCCACTTCGAGATATGGTTTTCCTGTTTAGGATCACATATCTTGTACAGTATTAAAGATAAAGTTATAAAATTTAAAATTAATTACAAGCAATCATCTATCAATAGTTGCTCAAAAAATGAGTGTGATCCGCTCACATTTTAAATTTTTATGCCTATTTGTATAGCACTTAATTATATTGCTTTCACATAACATTTTTATCCTCAAATGTTACCCATATATTTTTGTCATTGATAGCTCAATTTCTTCTAAAGAGTGTGAACTAATTTTGGATAATTCAAATTTGTATATCATCTTACTTCTTACCGATATTTTTCCATTTTTTAAATGGAGTTCTCTTAAACTAATGAACCAATTTAAAAATGATCTGAGAAATTTTTCTTGGATATTCAATTACCTTTCATTCGATAAACACATGATCATATGTGTTATTTAGAACGCGAGCAATTTACAAATATATGTGAGCACCTTTTGAAAGCTCGGTTCAAAAGTTATTGGCCCATATTTTGTAAACCTATCCAAAGAATCATTATTAAACCATATCTTCGGAATCAGGACGTCATTTTACATAATACAAAAATAGCCTTGATGGCTGTTATGTAGTGTTATCTTTAAAATGAATGTAATATTTCTGCTCTGGGCTATAAATTGTAGAAGTTATAATTAATTATACGGTTGTATCAATTTTTGTAAAGTAAATTTTGAAAACACGCTGTATATCATTGGGTGTACCAAGTAGCCGCTAACTCTCGGACCACCCTGTATATACAGGATGTTTGGTTAATCTATGTCAATAATTAAGGGTATAATTCTATGACTCAAAAAAATAAAAAAATGTAAAAAAAATGTTTAATATACAGGGTGTTTAGTAAATGCATATTACTGACATAACCTAGTCAAGTGGTTATAAAGTATAATTTGTTGTTAATTGAATAACAATTTTTAAATCGTGTTTTAAAAAATTAAATTACCATTTCAATGGTATATCTTCGAACCCCATGATTTCTTCCTTTTTTAAAACGTAAAGTTGAAATTTACAAAAATAAAAATTTTTACTTTGCCATTGAATTTCTCAAAATTTCGATATCGATCACCTTATTTTTTTGTAATTTATTATGATAGATTTGTTTATTCCCAATACTTTATAAACAATTACAGGTAATTTATGTTGCAGAAATAATTAGGGATGTAACGATGTCACTTTTGCGGATGCGGATCTTTAAAAAAAAGATCCGCGGATGCGAATGCGGATCTCTCTTCAAAAATTTTATATACATATGAAAAAAGAAAATCATATTAAATAAAAATATATATATATATATTAAAATCCAGTTGTATTAACAATAATCAATAAATAACATTAAATTCATACAATTAAAAAAATTGAAGCTCGTATTAAGACATTTACTTTTGGCGAAATATTAAATTTGGTTTCTTCAAATTTATTTGTTTACTTTAGATCACTTGATTTGCTTTACAAATATATATCAAATAACACTAGACACCAGATTAGGGCATTATTCAAATACATTTCAAATAAAGTTTTATGAATAAGTTCTTAAATCGTCAATTTTCAAACATATATTCGTTATTAGAAATTTAAAAAAAAAAATATTGATATAAATTTAATCAAAAAAAAATATTTGTGAATACAAATTTATTCTAAATAAACTCAAAGAAATTTGAAATCATTTCCAAACATATAAAATTTATTAGTTATTCCAAATGTTTAAATAACAAACTGAAAAATAACGAATAAAGAAATAGAGCTTTTTATACCCTACACCTATGAGGTACAGGGTATATTAAGTTTGTGCAGATATTGTAACGCCCCTTAGGAGGCGTGTCCAGTATGGAAAAGTATATATATTCTTGAACAGCATAACTACCCCAGTCCGTCTGTCTGTCTTGCTGTCTGACTGGATACATATAAATACTTGTCAGAATGCGATGAAATTTCGTTTCAATGAAAATGAACCAAATCGGTAAACGGACACGCTCACCTCCCATACAAATCACTTATATATAACTTTTTGGGAACCAATAACTCGAAAAGTATTAGATATATATTTATAAAATTTAAAACATATTGTTAGAATTCCCCCAAAAATATATGTTCCAAAAATGGGCGTGATCCGCCCACTATGAATTTTTTTCATTTTAACCGATTTTTTGTAGTGGACATTTTAGTCGTAAATTATTAAAAATTTGACTACCAAATTATACCACTAATATATTCAACAAGAGTGTAGGATATTCCATAGTCGGGCCCGACCGACTATAAAAGTCCGCCCCAAGTGACCGAACTTACCCATGTGCCCTAACTTTCCCAACTCGTTCCATAAAGATCTGTAGTTTTTGCGTTTGACTGGTTGTAACTTTGATCAACCCCAATTTTATTGCATATATTTCAGTATATTAGCTGAAGTATTTTGAATGAAATTCAAAATATCTCAGTCAGAATATTAAAATTGCATCAAATACTGAGTATGAGCACGCCTAGCCTGAAACACTTACAACCCAAAAGTCTTGGGATATAATCGTGTTTAAGAATATGATTCGGATATCCTCCCCGAGTATTTTAGGACTAAATTAAAAAAAATCGTAGGAAGTTTTTAAAATATCTCGATATTATTAAAAACGTTTTAAGATATTTTTTTGATAAACCGCAAAAAAAATTAAAACCGCAATATTTTAAAAATCCTGCCTACTATATTTTTTATTTTAGTCTTAAAATACTGGGAGAGACGTCCGAAACATATTCGAATACGACTTATGGGTTGAAGTTATTTCAGACTCGGAATAACATACTAAGAAATCATATAATTTTTTCTATTTTTGTAATAATAAAAAATATTTATTTATTGAGAACGTTTCAACATAATTGCTGTGCTAAAATCGTACATGAAATATTTAATTAATTCACAATTTATTAAAAAAAATTACATTCAAATTGTTATTTTTAAAAAATTTTAATATAAAGCAAAACATCTGCAGAGATGCGGATGTGTCAATACGGATGCGGACGCGGATGTCAAAATAATGCGGATGCTCCGCGTTTGCTGATGCGGAGCTCCGTAACATCTCTAGAAATAATTACACATCTAATTTAATGGTTGTAATTTTAAAAAATCGATTTAATTGAGAAATAATTTTAAACATTTATTAATATTATAAATATTATCAGATTTCCTCACAGAAAATATTTTTTGATCATATTTCCAAACATAATTTTTTAAAAAATTAAATCAATGTGATTGGTAGGAAAATACTGTAGATGAACTGGTATATCATTATAAATTAGAAAAAAATTGGGGTAACCAATAACGAAATTTTGAAAAATTCAATGGCAAAGTAAAAATTTGATCGATGAACCAAACATCTTGTATATTACACTTAATTATTACAATTAATCAATTACATTATTCTTGTAATTAATTACAAAGTGTTTAAACCTTACATTCGCAGTATTATACATATGACCAAATATATGTATGTCAAAATATATGTATTTAAATTTTGTTTTTAAATATTTCGTTTAATTTGTTTAATTTATTATTATAGCACAGCTTAGGTTTTGTACATCGCGACATTAAGGCTGAAAACGTGCTGTTATTATCAGAAAATCGATTGAAATTGGCAGATTTTGGATTCAGCACTCAACTAATCAATGGTAAGAGCACTACTAATTTAAAATAATTAATCTTTTTAATACAGCTGTTAAATCGGTTGCTTCACTTAACCAGTCGCTGATTTGAATCACATTGACTGCGGTTTCATATCAGTAATTACGGTTTAAAAAAAGACAAGTATATATATTTTGTATTTATTAAAAAAAAACATACCTAATTTCAGTGAAATCGAAGTTACTAATTAAAAATGACTAAGATAGATTTTGACACATTTATAATTTTTTGTATTACTTTAAACTTCAGAGATTAAATTTCAGAGATTGAAATTTGAATTAAAAAAATAAATGAAAATTAATTTTAAAATTTTATTTTACCTGTATAACTGTGATTTTAAATCTGAAGAATCATCTAATCAATTCTACGCATACTCTGATTTTTTTTTCATTTCTATAGAATTTTATGTGAAATATTTAAACATTTCGATTTTGTTTTGATTTTTTAAATTGAACTTCACAAAATCTTGTGCTGATAAATTGAATATTATATAAAATTGAGAGAGTGATCGTACCTTTAAGTATTTGTATCATGGCATTTTTCATTTGAAATTATCAAAAATTAGCAAATTGAATAACAAAATAAAACTCTCGTCAAAAACAACAGAAGCAAAGAGTGTGTATATTGACAGTATGTATTTCCTCTGATGGCGTTCAACGCCATGCACCAAACATTAGGGTTTTTGACAGAAATTCTATACACATTTCTATCAAAAAGCTGATCTTTGGTGCAACAAACGTCGACGTTTTTAGTTGAAATCTCTGTATAAATATATATTCTTTGACAGAAGTACATGTCAAAACAAACATGTGTTACGAATAATTTAAAGCATCATTATGCCAGATTATTACAAATTAGTAAAAAAAACTAACGCTTAAATTAATTATATGATAAATTACTTTTTTACCCGGCACCCAAATCAGAAACTCGCCAGCACGCATGTGTTCACTGGGTTGGTGATGGATACAAAGACATTAGAGAAGTTCTTAGCAATGGAAGTGAAGGTGTTTTCGATGTATTTCTCGGTGTTGTTTTTGCGGAAATAGCAGGACTGATGGCGATTGCCTTGTTCTTCTGTTTGTAAAATAAATGTATTAAAAACAATTAATTTAAAAATGTCAAAGATGATAGCATGCACTCACTATGTTTGTACGACAAACACTACATCTTACTATATCCTCTAGGTCTGCCTTGGACAGATAAAGAATACATGTCCAGCATCCTCTTGCACATTGCCAGCACAGTACGGGCAAAAAGGATCTCTGCCATGCTGAAAACGGTACAGATACGATTTAAAACAACCGTGGCCACTTAGCATCTTTGTGTAAATCAGCAATTACTGAAAATGAATCGTCAGAAACAGTGCGAAAAGCACAGCAGACACGCAAGGCAGAAGTGATAAGTTTTGCATAAGATGCAAACTTCACTGAATCTGACCATATGGGTGATGCATATAAGATAGTACTTTTCACCACTCTAGATAAAAGTTTCCTCTGTAGGTATTTCGGACCCTTTGTGTTCGGCATTATTCTGCATAAAGCCAGACAACATTTGAGCCTACATACATACCGCAAGTGGTCTGTGGATGATAGACGACAGTCAATCATAACACCAAGATATTTTATATAAGGCTTTGTCTCCACGCAACATGATCCAATATTGAGCTTTAAAGATTCCCTCATTTTGCGACTACTAATCAGAACAGCCTCAGTTTTATGGTCAGCAAAGGTTAATCCCACAGAAGAGAGCTTTGTAGACAGTTTCCGCTTCTTGTAACTCTTTCGCCACACACACTATTGCTATGTCGTCTGCGAAGTCAACAATTGAAACTCTTTCGGGTAGCTTTAGCCTCAGAACACCATCATACATAACATTCCACAGCAATGGGCCAAGGACCGATCCCTGGAGAACGCCCTTCGTCACTCTATACTGCTTTGTCCCACTATCAGAACTCTGTTTCGGAATTCGCATAATAGTGTTCACGATAACTTCCCAATTCGCAGTATTAAAGGCTTTTTTTATATCCAGAGTTACAACCACGCAGTATTCTATTTTCTGAAGACAAATTGGTTATCTGATAGACCTCCGGCGGCTTCGACATAGCCTGAGGTCTATCAGGAGAGCTACTGGAGAGCACACTATGCTCTCCAGTAGTTTCCCGCTCTCATGCAGATCGGTTGACAGGTGGACGGTTCGTTTAGGGGTTTCCCTTGTTTTGGCAACACTTCCAGCTTCTGTCTTTTCCATATTGATGGAAATATTCCTTGTCCCAAGCACGTATTTATCATGGATGTAAATTGGTCTGGGAAACATTTAAAATCCTCTTTCAGTACCAGGTTTGGGATACCATCCAGTCCTGGGATTTTTTATCCTTAAATTTTAGGATTGCATCTTCGATTTTAGCATTTGTCACTAGAGGGTAGTTATATATATTCTCGCGAGCGTTTTGGTCCCAGGAAGTCGGTCTCCCAATTAAGTACTGATTCTTCTGTAGGTACTGACGGATTTAAACATTTAAGTTTCTTTGTTACCAATTTGTAGACAAGTCGCCACGGGTTATCTTGAAGGTCATTACAAATTTCATCTTCTCTTGTTTCTGCGTTTCGCTAACTTCAGAGATTTCCTCTTAGATTTAAAGGTTTGGTGATGACAATCGCTTCCCGGTCTACCTCTCGTTCTCGTGTATTGTCGAACGCAGCTCAGCTATCTCTCTATTCCACCAATAGACTTGCTTGCGTTGTGCTTCCTTCTCACCATTGACGCATCACATGCACGGGAAATTTCGTTCACGAATTGTTCCAACATTGATTCGGATGCACTTGTGCTTTTTATATAGGAGTAAGATTCTAGACAGGGTTTCTACTTGTAATAAGTTAGATGCCTTGTCTGATCTCAAATATATTGGAGCAGTTTTTAGACAGTGAAATTAATGTTTCCGGCGATTTTAATGTACACAACACCACTTGGTTGAGCTACTCGGGTCTTCCAACACAGGAGGGTTGTTTTTTTGAGCTGTTTGCAGAGTGCAATCAACTCACTCAATTGGTGAAGGAACCGACGTACCTCTAACGCGTCGGTGGGCAAAGCCAAAAAGTCATAGACCTTTTTATGACTTGCACCTCTTGGTAACTCCGACCACTGAACTGTTTCCGCTTAGTTTTCGTATTCAAGTTTACGCGCCTCTTCGACCAAAGCCCTGAAAAAAACAGTATGGCTTTACAAAAGCAAATTGGGTTGCGTTAAATGATTTTTTTCGCAACTTTAATTGGAAGTTGTGTTTCGCAGACAAAGCCGCGGCTTTGATGGTACAAACTATTATTTTATTAGGTATGCGGTCCTTCATGCCTTCTAAAAAGATAAGCATTAAACCCAAGGACCACTAATGGTTTAATAAGACTTGCAGGATTGCAGAATTGGCGTTCTAACAATAATGCTGACACAGAAAGATTTCGCAAACAGGCTGTAATGCCGTGATCTCGCGCAAAAAGTTTCTTCACGAAAAAAATGCGCGCAAAATGGTACTACTCTACCACAGAGGTAGTAAACATTTCTAGTCATTCATAAAAAGGGTGAATAATCAGACGACATCGTCTACTCGAACTCTTATTATGAATGGCCAGACCTTCACTGACCCGGTTGATAAAACTAATCTCCTGGCAGAATTATTTGCAAATAATCAACTGCCTTTCGTCGATTTTGTTTCCTCTGCAATGCCGGACTCGGGCAGTTAAAAAGATTTAAGCAAACCTCAACATTAACAAAGCCTCTGGTGTTCTTTGAGAACAACATTCCATCAATTCTGGAGTTCCGCAGGGTTCCGTCCTATCCCCGTCCCTATGTCTGGTATTTATCAAAGACCTTCTGTCATTGACCCAAAACCTAATTTATTCCTTTGCAGATGACAGTAATATTTGTCATTCATACTCGTTTCACTCTTTGGAGATTGAGCGTAAAAGACGCACTATGAATGACACGCTCACTAATGACCTTAAATCAGTCTCCGAGTGGGGTGTTGCAAATAGTGTAGATTTTAATGCAAGCAAGACCCAATGTTGTCTGTAATCCCACAAAAGAAAGGATTCCCGGACCGAATTCAACAACGTGGGATATATTTAATAGGGGATGAAAATATCTCATCGTCCATTGGTCTCTTGAGCACCGAAGGACCGTTGGGTGTGTAAGCCTGTTTTATAGGTATTACAACGGTAAGTGTAAGTGTACTTGGCCTGTTTCACCAGATCGTGTGTTCTCTCGTACTACTCGGGCATCAAAGCAAGCCGACCCCCTCGTAGTCCACTCGGCTCTTAATAGAACCACGTATTATAAAGAGAATTCGTTCTTCAGTCGCACGACACGTTTGTGAAACAATCTCCCTGCGTTCGTTTTTCCCGACATTTTTGATATTGGTAAGTTCAAAACAAACATTCACCGACACTACTCCATCTTTCCCCCTCCATTTAACCTATCATCCCTTCTTACGATTAACACTGTGCATTGCATGTATAGCGGGCATCCCCTGAGCGTTGGTTAATTTGTAAAATAAAACAGTGATCACTGTGTGTGTATTGATCAGACAAGCTCCAGTTAACTCGCCCTGCAATGCTGCTCCTGGTGAAGGTTATGTCAATAATTGATCACCTATCACCCCTACTGAAAGTTTGTTCATTTCCTGTATACATCAATACCACACCAAGCACCGAAAATGCTCAAGTAGTATCCGTTCTCTTTCATTTGTACGGGGACAACCCCAATCGGTAGCACATGCATTAAAATCACTTGCAATTAATACAGGGTTTCTATCAATTGCATCTGAGACTATGTTGTCGACAATGGTTTCGAATTCTCCTATAGTGTATCTCGGTGGGATATTACAGCTATAAAGGAATTCCTGAAACTGTGGCTCAAATAAATCCGCAATGTACTGTTGTTGGATTCTGCAACATTAAATTGTTGACTGACCAAATTGCTGAATTATTTGAACAGTCAGCTTGGAGAATCAACGTTGCGATATTGCTCACTAAGGATTGCGATGTCGACACTTATGTCACGGACGCTCTTGAGCGGCCTGACAATGGTTAAGGTTAAGTTGGAGGATTCTCATTTTCCAGCTCTTAGTATCCGCAGCGCTTTCTGGTAGTATGGACAAACTGCGCATCTTGTTATATGGTCGCTATTGGTGTTAGTAGCTACACTACTACAAAGCATACACTTTGGGCTTTCTGTGCACGTTTTTATTATGTGCCCAGTATCACCACATCGTGGTGAATTTGGGCAATTTGACTACTAGAGTGGTCAAAATGGCTTCTGCAATTGGAAGCTGTGTGATCAAAATCTAGACATTTAAAGCATCTTCTCGGAGACACTTTCTCCCGTATTCGACACCGGACCCAACCGATGCGAATTTTGGCAGTTTCCAGCAGATGGTTTGCCAATCCGGCACTTAAGCCAATGGTAGCTGTTTGAGTGCCCCCATAAGCTGAAGTGTTTTAAAGTCCTCAGATATGTTCATCAATGAGCAGAATGAAATCGGTCAGGCCAGTGTACATCTTGGATATCAGTGACTTCATCGATGTCTCTTATTTCAAGCACTATTTCGTGTGTCGATGACCGGACTTGTGTCAAGAACTTCTTCAATGTTGTGTCTAAATTCACATGTACTCTGGTGGACTGATTTGTTACAGTTTTTCTTATATTATTTACACGTTGGCCAAGAGTATCTCGTTTAGGATCACTTTTAATTTTCTTCAGAATGTCAGCATAAGAGGGGATACCGTCTGTATAATAAGGGCATCTGGCCTGACCGATTTCATTCTGCTCTTTGTATTTGGTTTCTTTGTATTTTAAGCTTTAGGGCGAACCTTAACCCAGAAAGAATTGGCGCTAACTGTCTCCGGTGGTTTGGCTATTGCATCGCTTGGCGTCAATGTCGTCGAATAACTCATACAGCTCGTGGTTCATCCTGATTCGATACTCGTTAGCAAAGCAGATAGGGCCAAAGTACTCTCTCATCGGTGGAGGTCAGCGTCCATGTTTCTGCATTATAAAGTAGGACGGGCATGATGAGTGACTTGTAGAGCGTTATTTTTGTCCGGCGAGAGAGGGCTCTACTTTTCAATTGCCTACTGAGCCCAAAGAAGCACCTGTTGGCAAGAGTTATTCTCCGTTTGATCTCCAGGCCGACGTCGTTGTTGCTGTTTATGCTGTATCCCAGATAGACGAAGTCGTTCACAATGTCGAACTTGCGGGTGTCAAAATCAGCTTTTTGACCAAGACGCACGGACTCTTTTTGCTTGTTGACACAAGGAACTTCGTCTTGTCCTCGTTCACCGCCAGACTCATTCGCGCGACTCTTTCTCCAATCTGGAGAATGCTGCGCTGTCTGCTCATGTGCTCCTGTCAATGATATCAATATCGTCGGCATATGTGATCAGCATGACACTTTTAATGAGGATAGTGCCGCTTTGACGGAGTTCGGCAGCTCGAACTATTTTCTCCATCAATAAGTTAAAAAAAGTCGCACGATAGGGATTCACCCTGTCTGAAACCTCGATCGGTATGAAATGACTCGGAGAGGTCTTTTTCTATTCTCACTGAGCAAAGTGTGTTGCTTAGGGTCATTCTGCAAAGCCTTATAAGTTTCGCAGGTATACCGAACTCAGACATTGCGGCGTTGTAGTAGATCTCACGGTAGTTGTCGCAGATAGTGGGATCCACTTTCATAAGGATTGGGCAGAGTACACTGAGGTTCCAGTCACTTGGCATGCTTTCATCCGACCACATTCTGCTGCCACATTAAAAACACATTATATCAGCAATTGGTCAGCGTTATATTTATCCATTCTAAACAGTCTCGCAAAAATTGGGCGGATTGGACCACTTTTGAAAATGTACCCATAGGAGGTACATTTTCAAGAAGCTGTATTTCAACAGTTATTATAGTGATATCAAGATATTTTGCCACCTCACCACCTCAAATTCTTTAAATAATAATAGTTTGGCGCTACAGTCATGTATATAACATCGGCCGAGCTATCTCATTTCAGTTGTGCGTGTTATATTTGTACTGAAATTGGTGGGACCTACAGTTTATTGCCGAATCCAAACGACGGGTGGGAGCTTTTCATAGACAATGTTTTACTCTCTGGGAGATATATATTTGGCGTAGTATTAGTTTTGTTTTGGTTATTACATTTATAACAGCAATAAAAAACATACACAGCGTACCATGAGTCCCTGCTGTAAATAATAAAAATGTTCTTTATATATATATATCTATATATATATATATATATATATATATATATATATACATTTTTTAAAATCATTGAGACTGACTTTAATTTATCAATAACTTCCGCAGTGTTTCGATTTAATGATAATGATTAATAGATTTGGATCAAGTATACCTAAAATTATAAGAACGCAAAATTTTAGTGCCAGATGGTTTTGCGTCTATTTGTTATAGTAAATTAAAGTTGAAAAATTGAAAAAAATGCATTGAAATACTCTAGGTTTTTTTGCTTCTTCTCCGTTTTTGTTTCAAGATCTTCACTATAGGATCACACTTGCTGAGAAAGAGGTGCTCTGTATACGTGGGAGATTTATATAGCATAATTTTTCTGATATGGTGCTGCAAAATTGAAACCATTTTTTCCCCATTTTCAAAATGTCTGTGTTTTTTCGCCAGGGCACGTACGCCCCTCATTGAAATTTTAATTTGAAAATATTAGTTGAAAACTGTTGTAAATGGGCACCGTATGACCAATATCTCATTAATATGCCTTCAATACCAAAATACTACGATCACTACAAATTTTGAAAGAAATGAGCGTGAATTGGTTCAAAACAATAGTTTTTCGCGTGGCACATTCCCATTATTATTTGAAATAGTCCAGTGTATTGCGTGAACTGATTACTTACCATCATAAATTCAGTGGCGCATATATAAATATTGAAATGCAAACATTTTATGGACTTTTTGAAAACTGTCCAAAATTTTAATATTTTGTTTTTGCAAATTTTTATAGTAAATAATGTTTTTGAATGTTTTTAAAAATCTACGTAGAATGGGTAAGTCCTTTTATGGTGAAATCGCGATACTTTTATATATATATATATATATATATATATACATATATATATATATCTATATATATATATGTATATATATATATATATATATATATATATATATATATATATATATATATATGTATATATATATATATGTATATATATATATATATATATATATATATATATAGATATATAGATATATTCCATAGCATTGATTATTAACTCACTTCTTTGTTTGTATGTATGCGTATGTACGTACGTATGTATATACATATGTATGTCTGTATGTATGTTCCGAATAGGTGTCAAAACGGCTGAACCAAATCGAATATCATTTTGACACAATATGCATGTTGAATCTGGGCAGAGTTTAGGCTAGACCTTGGTGAGATTAGGGGAGTGGGCGTGGCACCACCCATATAATCCAAAAATTAATTCATTATATCAGCAATTGGGATAGCTAATTTAATGACATTTTGGTCAGCATTATATTTATCCATTCTAAACAGTCTCGCCGAAAGTTGGCGGTATTGGACTAATGGGCGTGGCATTCTCCTTATAAGGTACATTTTCAAAATGGTGAACGTCGACAGCTGTTACAGTGATATCAATATATATCACACTAGGGTATACCAACCACCCCAAATTCTTTATACTCACCACATCGAAATTCACCACACCAAAATTCACCATACCGAAACTCACCACATCAAAACTGGCCAGACTAAAACTCACCACACTAATACTTTTACAGGGAATAAGTCTACCGTGAAGAATTCCACAGGAAAACATTTTACGAACATTCCACGGGGAAGACCAGTCCGAGGAAGAATTGTCTTTGCGGAGAATTACTACATTTATAACACCAATAAAAAACATCCACAGCGAAGCACGGTTCCCTGCCAGTTCTTTTTATAAGCCTTTTAATTAATTTTGACCGATTTTTCAAAGCAGCTCAGTTTTGGATTTGTTGAAAAATGTTGGGGTAAAGTGGGAAACATCCAAATTTAAAAATAATTTATTATTTTGGTTTAATTAGGGACAAACAAATATATAACATTGAAATTGAAAAATATTGGTAATGCAAGAAAAAATAAGAAGATAGAATGTTTAAATTTAGTAACATCTCAGTAGTTATGTTTAGAAAACATGAAAAAAATGTTCATTTACTCATAGTCTGAATATTCTGTGTGATAATGGACCCAGGCGTAGTTGCTGGTCGTCAAATACGCACATTTCAGGCATACAGATCGTTTGCTGATATTACAGATCACTGAATTGTTAAATTTAATTTCCTTTTCATGCAAATTGTACAGAATGCTTCTTATTATTTGTATGAAGTTTAAAAATATTTAACGATGTGTTCTTCATTCAGATCTTATCTCAGGTGAAGTCAAAAGGTTGATTTTCATTAGTTTGTGGCCCCGATTGATATAAAACCATAGTTTTTACTATAATTACAACAAACATTGCTTAAATTACGTTTCTCTCTTTACGCCTGAAAATGTTTCCTTCTTTACCCCAATATCGCAATTTGAAGGTAACTTAGAACCAGTTAAGAAATGTTAAATTATTTGAAATCGCCGTTTGTAAACTTTTAAAAACATTTTCGAAATGAATTAAAAACGAGTTGGGAAAGTAAGGTCACATGGTTAAGTTTGGTCACATGGGACGGACTTTTATAATCGGTCGGGCCCGACTATGGAATACTCTACATATATTATATTTGGGATAATTTGTTGTAAATATATCGGCCAATCCACGTCAAATCGGGCACTTGTGTTCTAATTTTTTTGCACTAATGTTCTATGTCGAAAATTATTTTACACGTGTTGATCTCAACACTTACTTTTTTTTCAAATTTTTTTTTTCTAACGCTTGAACGGTGTCAAGAAATTAAAATTGCATATAACAAGCTTGTTTATTGGCAATTCCATGAATACAATAATATTGATTATTTTTAAGGTAATAATCTTTTCAATACAAAAAAAAATCTATTTTGGTTGAAATATATTAAAAATATTTTAATACTAATTTCGTCTATATTTGACATGTACATTATCTTGTTGTGTATTGGCAAGCTGTTTATACGCAATTTTAAAATATGCCGTTCAAATGTCTGAAAAAAATGTATTAGAAAAAAAAAGTTTTAAAATCAGTGTTGGTGCATTATTGATGCAGTTTTGTGATGGTGTAAAAAATAAAAAAAAATATGTGCTGACAACCAAAATCGGTTTTAAAACTTCCGGAACATCATTTCTTATTATGTTTGTATTAAAGGTTTTAAAAAAGAGTAAACCATGAGGAATACCAATTCATTACCTTTTAATATTGAATATACCCAGTATGCCATTCTTATCGATATCGCTACGAGATAATTGAGAGTAGATGGAGAAATCACAAGATATCGGACCCGTTCTCGTAACGATATCGAGCGTCAAATTGGACCTAGATGGTAGGTAGATATCGGAACGTTCTGTCGGAGTTTTCTCAATACGAGACATTTTTCGAAATCGAAACGATATCGTGGAAAAAATGAACAACGTTCGAGATTCCTGCGAAAAAAAATTGCGATATCGATTTGATAAAGTTATACGAGAAAGCTTCGAGGTGTCGACGGTCTCCGAGACATGGCACACTGGGTATGGTTCACGTTCTACAATACTTTAACTAAATGCAAAATGTTAAATATCGACGAAATTTTTCCAGAAAAATCATTTTTTTAATAAAAAAAATACGTGTCAAATATTTGTTGGCACAGAACATATCTGTAAAATTTCAAAAACATCGGAGCTCATAAAGTAATATTTTGTCGAAAAGCGCCCGGTTTGACGTGGAATGGCCGATATATGATTTTCAAAATCATATTAATAAAACCAGAAAAAAATCGGAAACTTTTTGGTACACATATATTTAAGTGAATTGTAACAAATTTTATAACTATATATTGAATACTTTTCAATTTATTGGTTCCTAAAGAGTTATATAATAGTGAATTGTATTGGAGGTGTGCGTGTCCATTCCCCCCTCCCTTTAACCTATCATCCCTTCTTACGATCAACACTGTGCATTGCATGTATAGGGAGAATCCCCTGAGCGTTGGTTAATTTGTAAAAAAAAAAACCAACCCGAGAAACCAGCTGGAGATCGGGTTTCAACCCCGGTGAGAGGTCTGCTCGTGGACAAACGAGACAGGGATATTGGCCCTCCAAAATGGTGGTTGGCATTGTACTTGTGACCCGCCATATAAAAAAGATGACTCAACGAAAATAGATAACATACCTGGGATACCGACCCGAAAACACGATGACAACCTACGCAAACATATAAAGGATATGCACTTGAAATGCCCGAACCCTTTATAGGGAAGGTGCCACTATCCTGCTGGTTGATGTCCTCGAAAATACAAGGCTGACATCACCACAATCCAGGAAATGCGATGGACCGGACAGTGCTGCTCTAAGTAGGCATCCTGTGACATTTACTACAGCTGCCTTGCGGAGTGGTTGTGGATTTGTAGTCGGCAAGAGACTCCGCCACCTTGTCTCTAGGTTCACACCCGTAAAGGAACGACTGGCAACAATCCGCATCAAGGCTAAATTCTTTGTGCGTACGCTCCTACGAATGAGAAGGACGATGAAACCAAAGAGACCTTCAATGAGCGCCTTGACGAAGCCTATGAGCTCTGTCCCCAACACGACATCAAAATTCAGCCTTCACGACAACACCTCCGACAATGTAATGAGGCTGATCAATTTCGCCACAGCAGGAAACATGGTACTTTGTAGTACTAGATTCCAGCATCTCAATATTCACAAGGCCACGTGGCAGTCAACCGATCAGTTGATCATGTTGAGATTGACGGAAGGCACGCTTTTAGTGTGATGAACGTACGCTCGATCCGAAATGCCAACATCGACTCGGATCACTTCCTTGTAGCAGCAAATATACAGAGAGAAGAGAAAGGAGGAGAAACATCTTTTCTGGCGCAAGAAAAGAGAATTAGAAAGACGCGAGTGTGAAGATATTGAGATTCATAGCGACAGGAACGAGACTCAAAAATTCTTTCAGAAAATAAGACGCCTGACCGGAAGTTTAAAGACCGGACCCTCTTCCTGTCAAGACGATGACGGGAATCTACTAACAGATGTCCAGGGTACACTGAGATTATGGAGAGAGCACTTCTCTCATCTCCGGCGATAGAGAAGAAACCTAACAACCCCAGTTGCTGACGACGGCGTTGACATACCGCCGCCTGACCGTGATGAGGTCTGCACTGCCATCAACAGGCTGAAAAACAACAAATCCGCAGTATCGCAGGACCTGCTGAGAACCTACTGAGTTGTTTAAGACCAGAGGCGATGACATCATAAAGAGCATGCACCTGCTCATCAGCAGAATATGGTCAAAAGAAAGCATGCCCAGCCAATGGAATCTCAGTATACTCAGCCCAATTCTTAAGAAGGGGATCCTACGATACGCGCCAACTACCGTGGGATGTCTCCTCAATATCGCGTATAAGGTTCTAATGAGCGTATTATGTGAAAGACTAACGCCCATCGTCAACAGACTGACTTATCAGATCTTATCAGTCCGGCTACAGGCCTGGCAAGTCCACCATAGATCAGATTTTCACATTGTGCCTAATCCTGGAAAAGACCAAAGAGAGGCAGATCGACACCCACCATCTCCGATAAGGAGTCGCCTATACGCCACCATGTCTGTGTTCGGTATACCTACGAAACTTATAAGGCTTTGCAAGATGACCCTGAGCGACACATGTTGCTCAGTGTTGCTCAGGCGATTCACTATCGTGTGACTTCTTCAACCTAATAATGGAGAAGATTGTATGAGTTGAACAACTCCATCACAATGGCACTATCTTCAAAAAGAGTTCCATGCTGCTCGGGTACTCTGATGGTATCGACATCATTGGGAGGAGCGTACGAGCAGTCAGTGCAGCATTCTCCAGTTTCGAGAAGGAATCGCGTCGAATGGGTCTTACGGTGAACGAGGACAAGACGAAGTACCTGTTTTCAACAAAAAAAAGAGTCCCGGCGTCTTGGACAATACGTCACTATTGACAACCACAATGTTAGTCTAGAGATTAGCCGAAAAATAACTCTTGCCAACAGGTTTTTCTTTGGGCTCAGTAGGCAATTGAGGAACAGAGACCTCTCTCGACGGACAAAAGTTACGCGCTATAAGTCGCTCATCATGACAGTCCTCCTCTATGGCGCTGAGGCAAGGACGCTTGTCAACACCGATGAGCGATCTTTAGGAGCGTTCGAGAGAAAGATTCTTCGGAAAATCTATGGTCCGATATGCGTTGAAAACGAGTATAGAATCTGATGGAACGACGAGCTGTATGAGCTCTACGCCGACATTGACATAGTCAGGCGCATTAAGATCGAGCGCTTACGCTGCCTTAGACATGTCGACCGTATGAATGAATGCGCTACAGCCAAAAAGGTGTTCAATTCTGTACCCAATGGTGGTCAACGTAGGAGAGGGAGTCCGAATCGCCGGTGGAGCGACCAAGTACGAGACAACCTGACAACACTTGGAGTGCAAAACTGGGGCCTGCGCATGCAATGCAGAAGAAGAATTATTGCTGCGGCCGAAACCCATCATGGGTTGTAATGGCCAAATAACTAAGTAAGTAAGTATTGAAACCAGATTTCACCGCATTCTGACCTGTATTTCTCAAGTTTTTCAAGTTTCAGCAAGACAGACAGACATGGCTAAACAATAAATGCATAAACTTAATATACCCTGTACCTCATAGGTGTAGGGTATAAAAATGTTAATTTGATTATAAACATGAATGAGAAAGTTAATGCCATACATATCAAGAAGCACTTGACAATCGATTTTATTTTTTTAAGTGCAAAAATTTGTCAAAAATAGTAATTTCCCACATTATCCCATATCTCACTTTACCCGAAGTTCGCCTGTTAATTTTAATAAAAAAAATACTACGGGTGAAAAACGTGTCGAAAAGTATTTAAATTTGTTACTTTGTTATTTAAATTTATTCCTTTTATCCGAGAAAATTTTTACAAGTGTTCAAATAAAAGTATTTATTTTTCAATGAAAACGTTTATTACGAACAATAAAATATCAATATTTTATAGGTGCAAATCAGAAGTTGGATACATTTTGTGGATCACCGCCATATGCAGCACCAGAACTTTTTTCAGATGATCATTATATAGGCGCTCCTGTTGATGTTTGGGCATTAGGTATTTTGCTATACTTTATGGTTGTTGGAAATATGCCGTTCCGAGCGCCAACCATACCAGGCTTGAAGGGAGCGATACTAAAGGGAGATTATTTACTGCCTGGCCAATTAACTCAGCCTTGTATACGATTAATACGTGAGTATAAAATGTAAAAATATTTGAAACTGATTTTTCTTTTGTAGAAAGATAAGTGTACATTTTAATTATAGACAATAATTTAAATATCTGTTACCATTATGAAGAATGAGCCAGCAAAGCACCATTTCCGATTGAAAAACGGTGATGGTCATGCAGTAGACTTTCTTTTGTACATATGGATTCAAAAAAGAAACATACCGCAACAATTCAATTATAATTCTACATTATCCTCTTATTCGAATCTTAAGATAATTGTATAACTTACCTCCTTGCTCTGATTCGGAAATATATGCCAACCACGCTAAAGTTATTGAAACCACATTTATAAATGACCTACCATCAGTTATTAAACACTGCAGAATGTGTAGATGATGTCAAATTATTCCATTCATTTTAATTAGGTTAGAAGAATAATGTACTTATAACCTTATCCTTAATCTCAAGAAATTTAAGAAAATGACCTACTCTCGTAGATGCCCTATTTCTATAAGTTATAGCATTTCTGGAATTAATTTAGATACAGCTTCAACCTTTGATGATTTAGGAGTATCTATGGACCCAAAGCATTGTTTTCATCTACACATTAATAAAAGACAAATAAAGCCAAAGCCTTTTTTAGGATTTTTAAAACGCTGCTCTTAAGAGTTTGACGACCCATATACGACACAATTGTACGTCCCATTGTGGAATATGCATCCATTGTTTGGAACATTATGAATATTATAGTGTTATACATAATGACACTATTGAATCAGTTCAAAAACAATGTTTATTATTTTCACTTCGAAACCTCCAATGGAATCTAAATATACACCTTCCACCTTATGAAAATCGACTAAAATTACTTAATCTTCTCACTCTTAAAAGCAGACGAACAATGCTTGGTGTCATATTTGAATTTCAACTAATTACAAGGCAAACCGTTAATTCAATTATAATTCTACATTATCCTCTTATTCGAATCTTAAGATAATTGTATAACTTACCTCCTTGCTCTGATTCGGAAATATATGCCAACCACGCTAAAGTTATTGAAACCACATTTATAAATGACCTACCATCAGTTATTAAACACTGCAGAATGTGTAGATGATGTCAAATTATTCCATTCATTTTAATTAGGTTAGAAGAATAATGTACTTATAACCTTATCCTTAATCTCAAGAAATTTAAGAAAATGACCTACTCTCGTAGATGCCCTATTTCTATAAGTTATAGCATTTCTGGAATTAATTTAGATACAGCTTCAACCTTTGATGATTTAGGAGTATCTATGGACCCAAAGCATTGTTTTCATCTACACATTAATAAAAGACAAATAAAGCCAAAGCCTTTTTTAGGATTTTTAAAACGCTGCTCTTAAGAGTTTGACGACCCATATACGACACAATTGTACGTCCCATTGTGGAATATGCATCCATTGTTTGGAACATTATGAATATTATAGTGTTATACATAATGACACTATTGAATCAGTTCAAAAACAATGTTTATTATTTTCACTTCGAAACCTCCAATGGAATCTAAATATACACCTTCCACCTTATGAAAATCGACTAAAATTACTTAATCTTCTCACTCTTAAAAGCAGACGAACAATGCTTGGTGTCATATTTGAATTTCAACTAATTACAAGGCAAACCGTTAATTTTATTTATATTATTATTATATTAGTAAACATTAAAAAGTATATAAATTTGGTCATGCGTTTGTTTTGAATTCAGCAAAAATACCTCCTTTCTTAAATGTCACAACGGTTTTTTCATTTTTTTCAGAACGTACTCTTATTCATATCCCAGATCGTCGACCAAATATTGATGATATGCTAAGTAGTCAATTCATTACATGTCCCAAACTGAGTGAAGAACTTATGAAGCAAGAAATAAACATGAAAACTCAACCCTCCAAGCATGCAAAATATTGGCAGAATTCCAAACCGAGACGAATGTGTAAAACATATTCATTACGTGATCGTTACATGGAGGTTACTAACAAGCCACCACTTATTATGAATACCAAGATAAATGAAAGTCCATTCATTGACAAATTCCTATACCCAATTGAAATAGTTCAGGATTTGTCAAATAATACAACCAAAGAACAATCTAGATCCACAACACCAAAACATTCTATGTTCTGCGGGAATCTAAAAAAGAAAGTCAGCCCATTGGAGTTGAGCCAGGAAACTAACATTTCAAAAGAAAATGGCAATTTTGGAGATCGGACATGGAATCATACCATTGCTATGGATTGTCCAATATTTAAAAATTATGATCATGAAACCGGACAATTTATAATGCACCCTACGGATACCCATGATTCGACTCTTTTAAGTCCATTAGAGTTTGAGGCCCGTCAAATTCTCGGAGAACTCGGAGTTACAACTGAGATGCTTAGAGCTGCTATTCAAAATGGTCCGCATAGCGATATTATTGGCGCTTATCGTATTATAGTGAATCGCCTTCAAAAACAATCTTGGCTTGCACGGAAACATGTTGAGATTGCATTGCAGAATATGCCAAGAGCGGAGAATAAAATCCAACGCACCTGCTGCATACTATAGTGTAAAAGTTCAAAATACACTGCACAACAGCAGCACATTTTGCATTAAAACCATAATTTTTCTTATACAAAGTTTAAAATAAAAAATATTTGTAATTATTTACATTAATACATTAAAAATAAGTAACTTAAAATATGTTTATGATATTTCATTAATTATAACATACCCAAAAATTATCTTCGAAAAATTAACTAAAAAAATTACACATACAGGCGACAATAATTGGAAAATATTTCATGTTTCACAAATATTATTTTCAAATTATTGTCGGATTCAACAAACAAATTATCAAACAAGTATTGAACATAAAATTTTTGTTTTAAAAAGTTTAATTGTCAATTCTCTTTTATTCTTTGAATGGCATTTATGAAATTTTCAAATTTGAAGTGTTATTTTTAAATAAAAAAACACAGTTTTTAAATTTTATGACATTTTTTATTAGCATAAAAATAACGTTACAATTTTTCGTAGCATAAGGAACCTCCCTTCTTCTTTTTCTGTCAGTAGTGCAGTGTGCTTTATTCAAACGCCACGGCAAGCGGTTGGCACCGCCGCGATTACAGCCAACGACGGAGGCCCTGGAAGCTAGACGCATGCAGCCATATTTGGCTCTTAAATTATTCTTTAAAATCATTAAATATTCAAATTTGTTCATTATAGTTTCAATAAATGTCAGGATGCCAACACCATTTGTTGACATGTCACACCAAACTATTACATTTCCACCACCGTGTTTTACACTTCTTATAAGATTTTCCTTGCTCAGAGAATTATTAGGATTTCACCATACAACACGAAGACTCCCTGACCCGAATATGTTGTATTTGCTTTCGTCGACAAAGATTATATCGTTCCAGAATTCATCACACTTGTTAATATACTGTTTGGCATATTCTAAGTGCTTGGCATATTCTAAGCGCTTGGTTGCATTTCTTTTGGAAATTAGTGGTTTCTTGCGAGACTCCCAACCTCTGAAAAAAAAATGTTGGGAGAAGTTCACTTTACCTTCCCAATAATAAAAAAATGTTTAATTTCGTAAAAACTATATAAAAAAAATATTGAACAAAAAAACAAGAATAAACATAAAAATCATAAGGTTATACATGTATAAATACTTAAATTACTTAAATTCCTTGTTTATGGAAAAGCGCGCGAAAATTTTTAATTTATCCCCAAGATGTTGAGATTTATACATTGTAATAAATTTAATTTATTCAAATTCTAAAGATGTCGTATTTTTTGCGTAAAGCGCCGAAAAATAAAAAAAAACATGATTTTTATGAAAATCTTTTTAATTTTTACCCCAAGTGTGTTATTTTTTTACGCTATTTGAAACAACTTTTCTTCTAAGCACTACTCCATCAGAAATTTCATTTCATTTAAGTTGTGGTCTAAATGGATCAAATAGGAACAAAAAAAAAAAAATAATAATAATAAACATAAAAATCTTAATCTTAATATATACTTCAATTATTACAAACACGAGGCTCCAATACATATACATTAGGGCGAATAGATTTTTTTTAAAAGTTGCATTGTTCTCCTAGAGTGTACCACAAAAAATTTGAGTAAAAAAAATAATGTCCTGTGTTCGCGCATTGCAGATGAAGTTAAAAACACTTTAAATCCATATTTTTACTTTTTTACCATCACGTAAAGTTGTCTTTTGTATCTATAAATGTCCTCCTTAAATTTCAACTATTTTGAATAAAATCTTACTTGAAGTTAAAAAATGTACAAAAAACGAAATTTTCTTTGGTTAAACCGTTCTAAAATTGGCATGTGTAGTCATTTTGATATGTAATTTTTTGATATATTTTTAGGTGTATTGAATTAAAATTTGTTAAATTTCTATCGGGTATAGTTTTTGAAATAAAAATCAAAAATAACGTCAAAGAAAATTACGATTTTTTGGGTGTTTTCAACTTCAAGGACGATGCGCAGCCACAAGATTTACTTTAAAAATTATGAAATTTTGGGAGGGCGTTAAAAGATTCGAAATCCAATTTTTGGAGCTGATTCTGTTCCAAAACACAATATGTTTTTACCCTAAACATAAATTTATATTTCTTAATGAAATTTTTACCTTCGGTTGCAATCCGCGAACGCAGGGCGATATTATTTTTCGACTTAAATTTAAGACCAATAACGACAACAAAACTCGAAGCAATATGATGTAATCAGTAAAAAATTGTATAATAGGCAAAAAACCAGACTTAAGGATTATTTTTTCACAAAATATACCCGATAAAAATTAACCGACAAAAAATTTGGATTCAGCACACCTAAAAATATATATAAAAAATTACATTTCAAAATAACCACTCATGCCGATTTTAGAACGGGTTAAACAATAAAAATGTCGATTTTTTTTGTAATTTTTCAACTTCAAGACAATGCGCGAGCATAAGATTTTTTTCAAAATTGATGAAATTTTAGCAGGACTTTAATAGATACAATCTCTATATTTTTGAGTCTATTACGATCAAAAATAAAAATATGGATTTAAAGTGTTTTTTAACTATATCTGCAATGCGCGAATACAGGACATACTTTTTTTCGACTAAAATTTTTTAAGGCTAAACTCTAGCAGCATAATGTAACTGTTATGCCCAATTACATTTTTAATAAAATAAAAGTTTGGTTTCGATCCGCCCTAATATACATATTATTGAAATAACATAAATTAGTCCAGTATGGTCGAAAGATTTGAAAAATAATTCCAGATTTGTAATCGTGATTTCATTTGAGTACCCATATGTACTTGTATGTAGGTGCACCGGTTTTTGATTTTTCAAGGTCACTAGGAGTTCGATCGGCCTTTTTATTTTTTTATCTTATTTTTTTGCGAAAATAAGGGGCGAAACAATTTTTTTTTTTAAATTTCTCTTTGGCCGGTAAAGTGAACTTTAGCCAAATTTATAATTGCTTGAGGATTTGCGGATGGTCTTGGTCCTCCACGTTCTATGAGGTTGATAGCAATTTTTGAAGCACCAATTTTGGGATTTGCTTTTACCATTCTTACAATAACTCTCAACAACTTCTCGTAAGTCAATATTTGTTTTGATCTCTTCGAACTACAATTTCAAATGAATTATTTGTTTCTAAATTTTTATAACAGATTGAATTGTTGCCCGAAGTTTATCAACAATTTTCTTTTTCTGGGTAGCGTTTGTCTTCACTTTTTAATTTAACAATAAACTTTCTGATATCAATAGGCACTTTTTGGTGATTTCGGTTCATTTTAATATTTTATTAATATGCAGAATTGACTACCAGATGAGAGTATTGTTTTTATAAATAACTTTCTTTTAATAAAATTTTCCATTGTAACGATTTTTTTACTGTTATTTGAGAGCATTGCAAATCAGAACAGTAGTATGTGAATTGAGTATATGAGAAATTTAGTTCTTTGAGTATTTATTAAAAAAAATGTTTTTTATAAAATAAGTTTTTGGCATGCAGCGCAATGAACTCGTATTACTTACTTACTTACTTACTTAAATGGCCCTTACAACCGTGGGTCGGTTTTGGCCGCTGAGATGAAGCCGCGCCAGTCGGATCTGCTTTGCGCGCGCTGACGCCAGTTAGAAATACCAAGCGTTGCCAGGTTGTCCTCAACTTGGTCTTTCCAACGCAGATTTGGACGCCCTCTTCTACGCTGTCCACCTTCGAGTTTCGATTCAAGCACCTTCTTGGCTGGAGTGTTTTCATCCATTCGTTCGACATGACCTAGCCAGCGAAGCCGCTGGATCTTTATGCGCTTGACTATGTCAATGTCGTCGAATAACTCATACAGCTCGTGGTTCATCCTGATTCGATACTCGTTAGCAAAGCAGATAGGGCCAAAGATTTTACGGAGAATCTTTCTCTCGAACGCTCCCAGTACTCTCTCATCGGTGGTGGCCAGCGTCCATGTTTCTGCACCATAAAGTAGGACGGGCATGATGAGTGACTTGTAGAGCGTTATTTTTGTCCGGCGAGAGAGGGCTCTGCTTCTCAATTGCCTACTGAGCCCAAAGTAGCACCTGTTGGCAAGAGTTATTCTCCGTTTGATCTTCAGGCTGACGTCGTTGTTGCTGTTTATGCTGGATCCTAGATAGACGAAGTCCTTCACAATGTCGAACTTGTGGGTGTCAAAATCAGCTTTTTGTCCAAGACGCACGGACTCTTTTTTGCTTGTTGACACAAGGAACTTCGTCTTGTCCTCGTTCACCGCTAGACCCATTCGACGCGACTCTTTCTCCAATCTGGAGAATGCTGCGCTGACTGCTCGTGTGCTCCTGCCAATGATATCAATATCGTCGGCATATGCGAGCAGCATGACACTTTTGTTGAGGATAGTGCCGCTTTGACGGAGTTCGGCAGCTCGAACTATTTTCTCCATCAATAAGTTAAAAAAGTCGCACGATAGGGAGTCACCCTGTCTGAAACCTCGTTCGGTATGAAATGGCTCGGAGAGGTCTTTTCCTATTCTCACTGAGCAACGTGTGTTGCTCAGGGTCATCCTGCAAAGCCTTATAAGTTTCGCAGGTATACCGAACTCAGACATTGCGGCGTATAATCGTTCCCTTATCGGAGTGTCGAAGGCGGCTTTATAGTCGACTAATAGGTGGTAGGTGTCGATCTGTTTTTCTAGGGTCTTTTCCTGGATTAGGCGCAATGTGAAAATCTGGTCTATGGTGGACTTTCCAGGTCTGAAGCCGCACTGATAAGGTCCAATCAGTCTGTTGACGATGGGCTTCAGTCTTTCACATAATACGCTCGATAGAACCTTGTATGCGATATTGAGTAGGCTGATCCCACGGTAGTTGGCGCAGATAGTGGGATCCCCTTTCTTAAGGATTGGGCAGAGTACACTGAGGTTCCAGTCACTTGGCATGCTTTCATCCGACCATATTCTGCTTACGAGCTCGTGCAAGCTCTCTATTAGCTCTTCGCCTCCGGTCTTAAACAATTCAGCAGGCAGGCCATCAGCACCTGCGGCTTTGTTGTTTTTCAGCCGAGCAATGGCTGTTCTGACCTCGTCATGGTCGGGTGGCGGAATCTCAACATCGTCATCAAGTACTGGGGTTGCCGGGTTTGCTTCTCTATAGGTGGAATTGAGGTCATCATCACCGGTCAGCAGTTTAGAGAAGTGATCCCTCCATATTTTCAGTGTGCTCTGGATATCTGTCACTAGATTTCCGTTCTCATCTGAAACGGAAATCTCGTATTAGTGACATATAACCAAAATATTTTTTTCTCTTTAAACTTTATATTAGAAAATATTGAGTTTTTAATGCAAAATGAGCTGCTGTATGTGTAATTTATTGATGCAGTGTATATTTCTTAATGTGCCACATAGGAATATTCTTTAATTTCAATAGTATATAGTATTTATAGATTTCCAAAGTAGTAAATAAAATATTAAATCCGTAATATAAACAAATTTTAATTTCCTTTAATTTGAGTACCCATATGCGCAAATGGGTAAGTGTACCGAATTTCGATTTTTTTCGGGAGCCACAACTCGTTACGTGGGCAAAAAATTATAACAATATTATAAATTATAAATATAATAATAATTAGGCCGATCTCTCTCACCATTTGAGCATTAGGGTGTCACCAGGGGCGGATCCAGAAGTATGATTTGGGGAGGGCGATTGATTTTTTTGCGCCTTTTTCCAATTTTTTCTAAAATGCGCCCCAAAAATTTATTTTGCTCCCTTTTTTATATTTTCTCATCAAATACAGTGAATAATGAATTATACCCAACTGTACTTCTTTAAACCAACTTTTTTTCTTTAAATCAACCGTTTTATTTGCTTAAAAAAAAAAAAAAAAACATAGGATGCGGTCGGATCTGTGGTACCCTAGAAAAATCGATATGCGGTGCACCTACATATTTGGTCATGAAAATGAAAGGTAATAATGCCACATTTGTAATTATATGGTTATTTTTATGATCTTATAACCATAGCGATTAGGATTTGTAATTATGTAAAAAATAAAACTAAAATGAAATGCTGTTTGTTGAGAAAAATATTTAATTATTTATCAATATAACGAAGAAAATTTTGAAATAAATAGGTAACGTGAAATTTTAATTATAATATTTCGTTGGGAAGTTATACCGAAATTTTTTTTTATAAAATATTAAATTTTTTATTTTTTTAAACATAAATACAAAAGTGTATAATAGACTTCTGATTAAATTTCTTTTCGTTTGGGTACCCACACTTGTATCTATATATTATTCGAGGATAAAATGAACTCAGTTGTTAAAACTAAAAAGGGTCCTGAGGTTACTGTGGTTATCGAATCATGAACATAATAACATACTAATCGTGAGATCAATATCTTTCATTTTAATACCTACATGTTCATGTACCACAAGTCCGACCGCGCCCCAATTTAGTCTGGGACCCAAACAGAGGGAATAGTTTGAAGACAAAATATTTCACTTCATCCGGTTATCTAAAGTTCAGCCAATTTGTTTATTGTTTTTTTGTTTGGAGATTTTTTGGTAGGAGTAACGACTTTTTTCCATATATATATCAAAAATAATAATTAATTTTGGTTTTAATAAATATGTATCTAAAATAAAAATTATATTTGAATTTTGAAAGTATTTATCAAAAATAATTATTTTTGACTTTAACAATATTAATCAAACTTTTATTTATATTTCTCAAATATAATTATTAAAAAATATTTTAAAATTTAACCAGTCCTATAATAATATGAACATAAATTAAAAATGTTCATCAAATGTTATCTTTACAGTGTTTGTTTTACAGTGCCATCATTTCTTACAATGACTTTTTACACATAAATTTGAAAAAATTCATTATTTTTGGTATCTGATTTTAGGAAGATGTACATATCTCAGTACCCTTTGGAAACAAAATTCAATTTGTGTATTATATTAAAGGTGATCAATAACGACATCTCGTTGGAAAACTACTTCAGATATACACAATGTATTTTTACAAGCTTTTATTTAACTTCACTTGTTTGTTCGTTTGTTAGTATGTCGGGCACAAAAATATCAAATTTAACATACTTCCTTATTTCCGATCGAGTTGAAACTGGGAACACATATAGTATTCGATGTGGCACATATAAAAAAAATTTGAAGTTCGAATTTTGGCCGATAGGGGGCGCTAAAACTATTTTTAGACCGTGTGAGATCTGTTCTTTACCTAGAATGTTGAAATTTAGAATATGTATAGTTTTAGACACGGGGAAAAATATGGCAAATTCAGAACTTTGAACTTTGTCCGCCAGGGGGCGCATTTGCTATTAATGGACCCTCTAAAGTGCGTTCTTCACCTAGAAAATTGAAATTTAAAACATGTATAGTATTGGCAACGGGTAAAAATTTGGCAAACTTAGATCTTCGAATTTTCTCCGCTAGAGGTCACATTAATTATTAATGGACCCTCTGAAATGCGATCTTCACCTATAAAAATCAAATGCTTTTAATATAATAAATAAAACTGCTCATCCGATTTTCTTGAAATTTTTACCACAGATGTGGAATGATTTGGAAGGAATGATAGGATATATATGGGCGGGATTGAACAAATAGGCGTGGCACCTCCCATACAACCTAAACTTTCAATATGATATTACTCGGCAGTTTCACCAGCTACGAACATGAATCAAAAAACTCAAATACAAAAAAAACATTTAAAATAAAAACACAAAAGCAAACGCACAAAACAAAAGCAAAAATACAAAAATAAAATCAATAACATAAAACTAAAAAACAAACTAAAGAAAAAACAAAAAAAGGAAAGATAAAGAAAAACGAACTCACCACACTAAAACTCACCACACTAAAACTCACCATAATAAAATTCACCACACTAAAATTCATTACACTAAAACTCACCACACTAACATTCACCACAATAAAACTCCCCATATCATAACTCACCACACTAAAACTCACCACACTATAACTCACCACACTGAAATTCACTACACTAAAATTCACCACAATAAAATGTACAACATAAAAATTCACCACACTAAAACTCTCCACAATAAAATTCACCACACTAAAACTCACCACACTCAAACTGACCACACTAAAACACACCACACTAAAACTCACCACACTAAAACTCACCACACCAAAATTCACCACACCTAAACTTACCACACCGAAACTCACCACATTAAAACTCACAACATTAAAACTTCTACTGGGAATAACTCTACGGTGAAGAATTCTACGGGAAAGCGTTCCATAGAGAAGAATTTTACGTAGTATTGAAGACTGAAATATGTCATATTTATTTATATGTTATATTTATTTACTCAGAGCTTTGATTTTCCATCGCTAGAGGACGTTAAGTACGAAATTTTATATCGCAGTAAACACTGAACCGATCTCTGTAAAACTTGGTGCAGTAATTCTTTCGAGCACGCAAATTAATGCAGTTCAGAAAGTAGTTTTAAATTTCATCGAGAGGGAGCGTTAAAGGCACAATTTTATATCTCGGTAACCATTGAACCGATCTATGCAAAACTTTATTAAGTGATTCCTTATTTCTAGTTTGTTGATTAATACTATAAAAAGTAATTGATGCATTTTTAAATATCAAATGATAGATTTATATTTTCTTATCATTTGGTTAAAAAAATTGATATCATCGATTAAAAGTTAACAAAAATGTATATAAAGATTTTTGTACAACGACGATATGTTAGTGTATAGTTCGAAATTATATTGATAGAGGGCGGTAAGGACAAAACATTTGGCCCGTGATGCCAAATGAGTTTGACATGCCTGATATATATCTTCTTTCTACACTGTTGTGGTATCCAGGCATATGCCTTGCAGTCGAAAACCCGAAGCTTTTGTAGATCTGGCAAACTTCCAAGCCACCGAATTTTCTAGTGTCCTCGTCGGAATTCGATTCAATATATATGTTGTTGCGACGGCAGATTCGCATCACATTTTCTTCGGCATATTTGATTCGATCAGCATGGCTTTTACTTTCTCCACGAGTCTCCTGTTAAATCGCTCAGCAACTCCATTTTGTTGAGATGAGTGGGCAATAGTTGGCTCGACCTATATGCCTTAGCGTTTGTACCAAAGATTGTTAACCTAAAAATCGAACAACCAAACATTGCAGACGCCAGCTCTTCATATTTCTTAAAGCATTCAAATACTTGCGATTTCTTTTTGATTAGCGAAATCATCGCATGGTGAGTGTAATAATCGATGACGGACACAAAGTATTTAGTATTTAGTCAGAGTGAATTCACGTCAGTTGGCGTTTGGCTCTGATACGTGTACCATCGATAGGCTCTCGACAATGTTTACCTGTCTCAGCTGTCAGTCATTTTTTTCAGTGCTTAAAGACAGCTTGCCATCCTCCAGATTTTGGAGAGCCGTAACCAATGGGTCGAACTTTTTAGGAAAAGTCAGGAAAAGTTGAGCAAGTAAATCGCCTTCCTCCAGATTGGCTCCTGCAGTTTAAGTTGACGATTCACTTGATTCACCACAGACTTCTTGGCAAATACGGACAACAAGCTATCCCACATAGCTTTTGATGTATTCTTGTCCCTTACGTAGCTGAGACAGTCCGAATGCACGAAGCTCACGATACGCTCTTTTGCCTTCCGATCCAACTTCAAGAACTCTTTTGTTGCTTTTCCTTCATTTGGAGGTTCGCCGGTTAGAGCTTCCAACAAATTGTGAGAGTCCAAGTGAGTTTGCCGCACATTTTTTTTTTGTGATTTCGACTGTTTTGACTATTTTAGAGATTAGTGGGGTTACTCCTCTGTATGTCAAAATGTTTGTCTCGATGAGCTATATTGATTGCGCGAAAAAAAATTTTTGGAGGTTTCAACCGTTTTGACAATTTTAGATATTAGTGGGGTTACTCCTCTGGGTGTCAAAATGTTGAGCTGTATTAATTCCGCAAAAAAAAATGTTGGAGATTTTGACCAAAAAAAAAAAAAGTGGAATATTTACTCATTGTTTTGGTAAGGGTCATTTAATGACTTTTATAAATATTTCTCAAACATAAAAGTTATTTTTGACTTTTATAAATACTTCTCAAAAACAAAAGTTATTTTTGGCTTTTATAAATATTTTTCAAAAATAATAGTTATTTTTGACTTTTATAAATATTTATGAAAAATAATTGTTATTTTTGACTTTTATAAATATTTCTCTAAAATAATAGTTATTTTTGACTTTTATAAATATTTATGAAAAATAATAGTTATTTTTGATATTTATCAAAAATAATAATTATTTCTGACTTTTATAAATATTTATCAGAAATAATAGTTATTTCTGACTTTCTTAAATATTTATCAAAAATAATAATTATAAAAGATTTTTATTTATATTACTCAAAAATAACTATTATTAATGATTTTAATATAAAAAAGTTAAACATAATTCTTATTATCTGACTTTTTCAAATAAAACAAATAAAACCCGTAACCTATTGAACTAAGGTATGGTAAGCAAAAAGAAATAAAACGCACGACTTAAAAAAGAAGTTATTATTTTAATAAATGTAAAAAAATATGACATATATTTTATCATACAAAATATACAAAAGCAACCATTGCTACAATTCCAAATACTACAAACAATTATTCTTGAATTTTAGAAACATTAATTTGAAATATTACTACAATATTCAACCAAAATTAGTTATTTTTCTTAAAATATGACTCATACCAGCAGGATTATCTGCTGGTACCATGTGCCCAGCACGATTAATCCAGAACATTGTAAAGTTTCCAGCGTTTTTCTCGTAGCCTTCTAAAATGCGATCAACACTGATTCCCTTGCGTGGTGCTGCTTCATATTCACTTTTATAGCTCCATTGCGTTTTATTTATCCAATTCACTGTGCCAGCAGTAGCACAAATCAAATCTAAATGTCCAGAAAATACACTGACTTTAAGATCAGTGTGGTCAAGCAGTTCGCTAACTAAAATTAAAAATAATATGTAATATTTGTTATGATAACACAAAATGGAAATAGTTACCAATATGAATAACTGGCTTCATAAAGTCGCCCATAAGTCGTGAGAACGTTTGTGAGCTTTGACCACCCCACGTAACATTATCAGGAATGCCCAGCTGCTTGCTAACAGGACCACGCATCATGTCATTTAAAATTTGATCACGATCCTCATCAATATCGTACTTTAATAATGTCCGAAGCATAAGTTCTTTAAATTAATAATGTAGAAATAAAAAATATACATATTAAAAAAATTCAAGGTTACCAGCTGAGTTAGCTGTTCGCGATAAAAGCTTTGAATAACCAGCGGCCGTAGGTTTCTCAATATTATAGAAATCAACGCCTCCAGACTCGAGTAATAAAACACTTTGCGTGTTACCCCACTGTAAGGTTGCTTGAGTCCATTTTTCATTTTTTACAAGATCCTCAGTCTTACGAGCAGCCTCCATGATATTTGTGTATCCTGAATCATCAACAATACCCTGTAAAAATTAAATGAGATATATTTTAATATTCTTTACTTCGTACTTATTAAATTATTATATTTTAAATGTTTATAATCAGGGCTCGGATTTGGATAACATGTTATTTATTTAATGCATTTGTCATTTTTTGGGTTTTTTAGTCGTTATGTAATTTCTTAATTGTTTTAAATTTAAGGTCATTATTTGTAGAATATCGTTGATTTTTCTTGATATTAAGCAATCCTGAAGTAAATTTGAAACAAAAAAAGTGGCTTCTTTGGTCTATTTTTGTAGTAATATTTTTGTTTTTATTACTTGCAATAAAGTTGAAACCAAAAATAATAAATTTATGAATAGCTCTTATTCTAGTACATTCGTTTAATCTAAAATTACTTAATTTTACTGCAAAATTTAAATATATTTTTATTAAAATAACTACATTTTGTCTTCATTTATACGTCCTTAAATATGTAGTTATATTACTACATCTGTTTTAAAAATTTTACTACATACTAAATTTTATTTACATCAAGCAAAATTTAAAATATAGCTACATACTCATTTAATTTTACTACATTCTGCATTTATTTATAATTCGAAATAAAAAAGATTGTTTTTATTTATTTAACTTCAACCTAATTTTAAAACATTACTTATGTAATCATTTTGTAGTAAACTGTATTTATATCAAATTCAAACTAAAACGTAATGTAATTGAATAAAGTGAATTATATAATCATTAGTTAATTTAAATACGTTAATCCTCCATACGAAGATCGTCTGAAACTACTAAATTTAAAGTCTCTTGGCGCACGTAGACAGATTACCGATATAACGTACATATATCAATTAATAACGGGTGGAATAGATTCACCAGAGCCTCCTAATTATATAACTTTTAACCACAAACGTAGGAATACTCATTTTTATCTAGTAGAACTAATTATTTTGGTGAATCACCTTTCAATAAAATGTGTAATTTAGGTAGCGACTGACCACAGTATATAAGCTGTATTAGCAAAACTCTGTTATTTGTGCTTTTGTATCTGCTTTTGTAAGGCAGATGCGGATGTCAAAAAAAGCGGATGCGCATGCGGAGCACCACAAAATACCTACTTTTTATACTTGTGTTCGGTAAGTGATGATTTAAGTATATAGTTGAGTTTGAGTTTTTAATTGCTATAGACAAATACGGATTGTAGCGTTGTGGTTTATTTGTGATTTTGCTATGTTCAACATACATAAATTTAATATCTTTGTAAGTCTTACTAACTCTGATGTATCAAGCGTGGGCCATGCCACAAATTGGCTCTGGGCCCTCGACAAATCTAAGATAAACAAAATTCTAACCCTTAATAAGAAAGACTTAAAACAATTCATAAACATCCTCACAGGTATAATGACTTAAGAGGTTATGTTTTCAAACTGGGAAGAGTCGACTCTTATATCTGCAGCGGAGACATAAACGCTGTAACACTACCTGTGACTAAATGAAAGAAATATAAATTTTAAGGTGTACTTATTTTTTGTATAATTTATATGGTTTTTGTAATTAAATAAAAGTATATCAAACTATATAGATTTTGCAATTCACTCTATACGTCCTGATTAAAAGTAAAGTAAAATAGATAAATTCTAATTAGATATAATATATTTTTTTTTGTTCCATATGACCAAAATCATAATTTTTTGTTATTTAATTTTAAAAGTATGAACATTTGATATTCATTTGACTATATTATGGTGCACTGAATTTAAAGTAATGGATTTATGCAAAGCTGAATTTTACTGGTTTATGATTTTGTTGAAATTTTTACTGTTGTGCTGAGTAATTAAATTATTAGGGTTATATGGTCATTGGTGTACTGAAATTGTACATAACATACATATTTAATTATTTCTTTAAATAGAAAATGTGACTAAGAATTATCCACTTAGGAGCTCCTCTAACTTCGTCAAATCGACGAAATTTCTAACCGACCTTTAAGTAGCAAAACTATAGCTACAATATACAGCGATGTGAAAAAAAATAGGGACACCAATGCAATTGTGATATTGTCTACCTGGTTAATTACAAAAACAAAGTTTAATAATTGTATTTCAAACAATGCTTATATGCAGAATATAATACCCATAATTGAGCATAATTATTCAGAATATTTTTTGAAAATTTCAATCAATTTGTCTCAAGTTCTGATATTTTCTGTGAAAATTAATAAGGACAGTTGCAAACTTTAGCTTATTTTTTAAATATTTAAATTTTTATTCAATAATTTATTATTGTTAAAGTAATAGTATGTTCTTAAGTTAGAGAATAAATTATATTTCTTTACTTAGAAAATATAGTTGTTGGAATTGGGGCGATTATAGCAGTGTAGCGCCAAAAACATTTATCTAATAAAAAAAAACTACAAAGTAAAGGCAAGTCTTACAGGAAAATTGCAAATATTGTTGTATACTCTAAGGCAATTTCTGAAAATTCGATTAATTGAGTCCATAAATTAGATGCACTTGGTCAAAGATCATAAATTTCGTATGTTTATTTTGCATGTAAAAATAAAGCCGGATGTTTCATCCAGAGCATTGAAAAAAGTAGATAATTCTTGACCTGGAGCAATCTACTAATTGTAAAATGTTGAACAACGAAAATCTGAGGGCAAAAAGTGCAAGAAACAATCCATACCAATCAAAAAAATAAATTTTAAATTGAATTTTGCAGAACAATATTGTGGCCAGATAACAAATAGCGTAATATTCTTTGGTCCGTAATATTCTTTGGTCCGTAAAGTTAACTCTGATCGTATAATACCACTTGTACGATGGTCAGTGATTACAGTATATCATGATAAATATACTATTAAACAGTCATGCACGGTGGAGCTAGACCAAGGTATGGGGGGCAATATTTTCAACATTGTTTTTGACAGGGTGTTTCCCTCAGGATTTTCGTTATTCAACATTTTACGATTTGTAGATTTCTCCGTGTCAATATTCAACTCTTTTCAATGCTTTTTTTTAACATGTCGCAAAATATAACTTTTTGTGACAGACGAAATTTTTGATGTTTGACCTCGTGCATCTAATTTATGGACTCAATTAATGAAATTTTCAAAAATTGTCTTAGAACAATTTCTGCAATTTTCCTGTAAGACTTGCCTTTACTTTGTAGTTTTTTATTAGATAAATGTTTTGGTGCTACACTGCTATAATCGCCCTAATTTCAACAACTATATTTTCCTAGTAAAAAAATATAATTTATTTTCTAACGTAAAAGCATACTATTACTTTAACAATAAGAAATTATTTAATAAAAATTTTAATATTTAAAAAATAAACCAAAGTTCGCAACGTCCTTATTAGTTTTCACAGCAAATATCAGAAGGTTGAGACAAATTGATTAAACTTTTCAAAAAATATTCTGAATAATTATGCTCAATTATGGGTACTCTATTCTGCATATACACCCAGAAAAAAATACTACATAAATAATAGTTTTTTACTTTTAAAAATAGCCAATAGGATAAATTATTATTTTAATCGGAAAATACCATTAAATACTAAAAAATACCATGAAATTGTCATTGAGTTTATATTAAAATATTTATTTTTTGTATACTATTATACCATTGATATTATTATACCATTGATATTGACCAATTTTAATGGTATTTGAGGGATTTTTTTCTGGGTGTAAGCAATGTTTGAAATACAGTTAGTTAACTTTGTTTTTGTAATTAACTCGGTAGACAATTTCACTTATCAAATAATTGCATTGGTGTCCCTATTATTTTTCACATCACTGTACTGTAAGCGATTCATAATTCATAGAAAGTTTTTTGATGAGTTAGATAGCAGTAATGAAAATACCAATTTCTGCGATTAAAGCAATTTATGTTTAAATTTTGTATAACTAATAATTATACAATATTATTAATTATATAACAATCTGAACAAAAATTATTTCTATAATTTACATGATAATTTCGAATTAAGTTATAATTAAATTCAATATTCAAACAAATCCTTACTATTCGTAAATATTCTGTTTTCTTAGCATACATTTGTACACATACCACACTAAAATCTATGCGAGAATTTTACTATATCATCCGAAATTAACAACTTTAAACAACCTTTACTTTGCGAATATTTTCATAATTTTAGATGGTCTTAATGTAATACACACCATATTCAACAGTAACGGCGCCCATGCCAGAACAGAATCAATAGGCGATGTCCATGGATCTCCCAATGCAACCGATTTAAAATTACTGCGCAATTCGCCTCTTTGAATCGCATAATATAATTCTAATGCAAACTCCGGTGCCATCTTGCCGCCATAACTTTCGCAGAAAATATGCAGTGGTACAGTTTCGAATTCAGGATGTAACTTATAGAAACCCTTCATCAATGCGACCAGATCCTTTGCGATTTGATTATTGTTAGACGTCAAATATAATATATTATCCACATAACTAAATCCACTGCCCACTGGGTTATCAATGAAAAGCACATTCATGTCCTTAACCCATGTATGATTTCGTGGCTCTCCATACAAATTTAAGGGACCTAATTCTTCAAAATTACCATAGCCAGTGGAGGATGCTCCTGGTCCACCTTGAAGCCAAATTACTAATGGTCGTTCAGTATAGTTGGCAACATCTGCGGTGGTATAGTACAGCCAATAAAACATGTGGGCGCCCTTGCGTACATCGACGTATCCCCAATCTTGTTCACCAGGCCCATAACCTTCTTTTCCTAAAATACAAAAAAAAATCAAAAATAACTTAAATGCATTTAATAAGAAAGTTTAAATTGTTAATGTTATATATGACCACATCGTGATTTAAATTCATTCAGATTAGATTAGTTGGTTAAATTATTCTTTCAACATAAATATAAAATGGATTTAATGATAATTATTGATTTATAACGTCTTCAATATGGAATAGTATTGAACAATAATTTCCGTTGTTATCTAAATCAAAGTCACATTGCCATATTTTAAAATAAACAATAATTTATTTTGCTTTTTAGAAAAACCAACTTTATAACATACGACTGGGAAAAGTTAAGTCACATGGGCCCGACTATGAACACTCTACACCCTAATGTGGGATATTTAATTGTATACCTAAATTTTAAAGTTTTTAATAATGATGAATACCCTCAGAATATTATTCACTTATCAGAAATTTGTGTCTTGTATCTCTATAATTTAAAAATTTATTTAAAAAATTAAAATAAAAATATCAAAAAAATTTATAAAAATGAAAGTGGGCGCCTATTTTAAAAAACATATATTAAAGTTGCTTTAACGAGTTGGTTACGTTTGATATCATTTACTATAACTTAATTTTATTACACTCAGGCCCGGTTGCATAAAACTTTTAACTATGAATTAAAGTTAATCGATGAAAATCGGCTAGTTAAAGTGACAATTTCAATACTGAAATAAAAACAAAACAAAAAGGTCAGATTATTTTTAACTGATAGTTAAAAGTTTTATGCAACCGACCGAACGAATCAGTTTAGTGTTGTCAGCAAACGACAAATTAATTTGTTGCAACAACACATATCCGTTCATACAACTATTGAATACAAATGACACAACCAGATAATCGGTGATTGTAATGTTGTGGTAACCTATTTAAGTACACAAAATCATCCAATTTGCATAAAGTACATACTTCATCGGGAATTCCCGACTACTCGTTGTGACCCTGACTTCGAGTTTGCAACGCTTTTGAGCGCTAGGGCTACTCATAGAAATACAACTGAACTAAGGAAAACCAAAGCATTAGAACTCTGAAGAATTGTATGTGTGTTGTTAAAAAAAAGTATCTTTGGGCATCAGCAAACTGAACAGTTTTTTTTATAATTTGATAGATGTAACAACGTATTTTTAACACACTTTTTTTTGAAATTGTGTATCCGATTTATATGTATAATTTGATATTACAAATCTTTGAATCTGTTAGAAAACACAGAATTTTATTTCTAAACATTATTCCAAGTGTTTGCATTGCACAGATTATGGCGTACGAGCTGTCAGCAGCACAAAATACGAATAAGTCATGCGACTGATGCGGTCCTATTTTGGCGACGTTTTTCTAAAACAGATAATTTCGTAGTTGAATCAAATAAACATTGGTTGCTACAACTAATGTTATATCACTTAGTCAACAGATAGTTTTTTATATCTGTTGAGTCAACTAAATATTGGTTATGTCTCATTTTGAATTTTCTTTACCGGATATGTTTACTTATTGGTGTTACAAACGGTGTACCAAATTGAATGTACCCTTTCAGTCTTATAATTATATTCTAGTAATAAATGAGATACTTATCTCAAATGCGTTGGACTGCGAGCCGAAAGGTCTCAGGTTCAAGCCTGGACTGGGGCTATCAACATCTTTTCATAGAAACATTTTTCTATACCGCGCTACCTCTCGGCAGTAAATGGCAAACCGACGAGAGTAAAACATTAACTATGAAAAGCTCTCACCCACCACTTTGAGATCTTATAGGACTGTAGCGCCAAATTATTATTATTATAATCGCAAATGTTTCGACATCGTTATCGATAGCTCAAACACAAAATAGTCAACTTTTTATATAATTATATTTAATATTTATTTAACACACACTTTTATTTCACACGAGATTGATTTTGGTATCTACCGTAAAATAAAAAATCGGAACGAAGTTCAAAATTACCAATGCTGAGTTAAAAACAAATCGTCTAATTTACAATATATAAGTTTACGAAAAAAGAATTTCTTAATTGTCGCATTGATTATTTTGAGTGTACACATCATATTTGATCCAATTAACTTACCACTAACGGTACTACAACATATTGCGAGAATAGCCGCAATGAAAATAAGAACCCGACGCATATTTCAATGAACTTAACACACACTATTTGATAAACCTATTGTTAGCACACAAACTCAGCAAGCCTTTTGAATAAGTTAAAGTAAAACCACTTACTTTTATATGGGAGATGCGAGTACAATACTCGATCACCGCTTCATTTTCATATCTTTGTTACCATTTCAGTTTGTTGTATGAAAGTAACACAACTGCAACACTATTTAAGTAAATACGATACGGCTACGACCAATAACATGTTCGATTGGAACATAAGAAGTATAATTTTTGTCTTATATACATTTACAGATATGTAGTCTATTGAACGCATGGTTCAAGTACACTAAGAAAACACAATGTTTATGATAGTATTGCTGCATTTACCAGTTTAAAATTGTTTTATAGCAAATATTCTAACATCCTAAATGTTTAAATAATTTTCCAGTAAAACTTTTACGGTCGGTTGCATACAAAAATAACAAGCAGTTAAATTGAATTTGACATATGATTTTATTGTATATTTCAAAATTGAAATTGTCACTTTAACTCAGGGCTCGGGTGGAACCGGAACTGGAACCGGACCGGAACCGTTTTATTTTTATAGAACCGGACATGAGTCGTTATTTTAATTTTTTATGGAACTGGAATCGTTATTTTATTTTTATAGAACCGGAACTGGAACAGAAAACCGGAAATGGAACCATTACTAAATTAATTAAATCATTAATTAATATATCAAAAAATAAATAATTGAATGAATTTAGATAATTAAATTGGAAACAAACAAATATTAATTAAATTGCATATGTAGGAAATGGAATTTTAAAAAAATTTGTGCTGTTCAAATTTTCATCTTTATACATATTGATTGTCATACAAAATATGTTTTGTGTTTTTGACAAATATTTCATTCACTTATTTTTCAAAAGCTGTTACCGTGCTCCCGCGAGAAAACACGACTATATAAAACTACAGACTACAAAGTTTCTTCATTAGTGGAGCCCCAAAAAATTATAAAAAATAGGTGAAACAACACAATACTATCTTACTATTTTGGATTTGATAACGACTTTAGGGTAATGTGAGGTCGCTGATCTTGAATCTGAAGTCCGTTTTGCTCTATCAGCTCTTTAGCAATGATGTTTTTCATTTTTACTTTGGCACCATCGTCCCAACGCTTTTCTATAATCCTTGTTTTTTCGAGTTTTAACCCTACTAATTACAAATTTTGACATACCGCGTGAACTCTTAAAAAAAACTATTATACTCAAATATATTTCCCATAAAAAATAAAGTGGGGTCTTCAAATAACAAAACTGCCTCAGATCCACCCATTAAACAGAATAAGAAAAAACAATCAATTTTGTATATTGTGTATTACGCTGCATGTACATTTTACAAAAATTTTAAAAAGCTGAAATAAAAGTTATATATTTTTAAGGATTTCGACCTTCTAAAAACATTGGCATATCGTAAACATCATGTTTCAAGGATATTGTCAGTCAAATATACAAAATTAGGGTGTCTTAAGACAGCACAATTTTTTCTTTATTTCAAAAGATACAGATTTGGTGTTTTTCGCAATATTACGAATAGGCAGTATTATTTTACTTTAACACCATCTTCCTAACTCTATCCTATAAACTTAATTTTTCGAATTTTAATCCTACAATTACAAATTAGGACATACCGTGTGAACTCTTGAGAAAACTGTCATACTATTTTTGCCAAAAATGTTCCCCATTAAAAATGAGATGAGGTCCTTAAACAATAAAATCGTCTCAGATTCAGCCATTAAATAATAATAATAATAGTTTGGCGCCCCAGTCCTGTATAGAACTTCGGCCGAGCTCTCTCACCATTTTCAGCTGGTCGTGTTATATTTGTACTCAAAGTGCTGGGACCTACAGTTTATTGCCGAATCCGAACGGCGGGTGAGAGCTTTTCATAGGCAATGTTTTACTCTCGTAGGTTTGCCATTAACTGCCGAGAGGTAGCGCGGTATAGAAAAATGTTTCTATGAAGAGATGTTGTTAGCCCCAGTCCAGGCTTGAACCGGGGACCTTTCGGCTCGCAGTCCAACGCACTAACCACTGAGCTACCGCGACTACCATTAACTGCCATTAAACATAATGATAAAAAAACCATTTATTTTGTATTTTGTTCATTACGTGGTGTGCAAAATTTTCGGCAGCAAAAATAAAAGTGACATATATTTTTATGAATTTCAATATTATAAAAATAATGGCGTTTGCAGTTTTTTCCTAGACGTTCTGTTTCAATGATATACGACAAAAGCGAAATGCTGTGTTTTAAGGTCTAATTTTTTTTGGCAGAGGTTAAGTTTATATCTTTTGGATCCAAATTGCACAGACGAATTAATATTATAATGTAATATATGATATAATTTGCTAAACTAAAACTTAAAGAACAAGAATGGTGTTCACCTGGATTCCAAGAAATAAATACCCAGAAATGTATTTATTTTATCCCAAATTTTTCTACTTTATTACTATATCTCGAAAACCATGATAAGTATTTTTAAAATCAATATCAATACTAAATGTGTGAGCATTTATGTAAATTTTAGATACAAGAAATATGAGTGTGACTTTCTACCTAACGCCTATATGAAAAATCATGCCTAAAAACAGAAATTTTCGTTTTTGTCAAATATTCTTGAAACAGGATGTCTAGGAAAAAAAAGTTAAAACGCCATTGTTTGTAGAATGTCGAAATTCACAAGAATATAAAATTTTTATTTCAGCTTTCGAAAAACTTTGTGAAATGTGCCTGCAAAACAATGCGCCTGTTCATGTTAAACAACATTTCTGAAGGCACCAAACCTGCATCTTTTGAAATGAATATTTTGAGTACTGTCTTTAAACACCCTAATTGCTCATATTTGACTCCAAATTGTGAGGAATCCACAGCTGATAGACCAAATCGGACCCCACGTTACCCTAAAGTCGTTAGATGGAAGAAAAAGTTAAACATTTGTTGCACTGTGTAATATATTGGGACAATTTCAGATTTTCAGTGGTGATTTGATAATTTAAAAAAAAAATATTATAAAAATCACTAAAGTGGTGTTAATCAATTGAATGTACATCATAGTAAAGCAGATAATCTATATATATATATATATATATATATATATAAATAAAATGTCCTGTGTGTGCCAGAACATCACGAGAGAGAGAACAGATGCATTTACCTGATTCTTTTTGTATATTGTTCTTCAATGCAAGAGTGGTTTATGAAAAAAGAAAAGTCGGAAAAATCCAAAGGAATAGCCGGAATATCGAAGAGATCTAAATTTTACCCTAGGAACATGAAAAATAGGCTGAGTGTTCATCTCCCGATGTAAGCGCGCACTACGAAGAGATTTTTTTAATTCAAAATATTGGTATAATTTAGATAGGCACAGCTATGAAACTTGGTTTAGTGACGTATATTGTGGTTGTTTATCTTTTTACCAAATGTGGGCGGAATTTGACAAAGTGGCGTGGCCCTTTCCATATCACTAAAACTATAAAAATGTTGTAATTCCTGAGTTACTAAGAGTAGAGTTATAAAAATCGAGTTTGTAATATAACCCTTAGTTTATATCTCCTGACATACTAAGAGTAGAGTTATAAAATGTTTTATTTATTTTTTATTGTAGGAAACTTAAAAATACTTTTAAAATAATGCACAGCTAAAATATCATGAATATATAAATCATATATATCAAAATAATTAAAAAACTTATTAAAAGAAATATTTTTACTTCTTAAGTATATAAAAATACATTAATAAACACCGCTTAACATTGAAATTCACTTTGTTATCGGAAATTGCTTTTAATAAATGTGGACGCACTTATTTGAATAAAATTTACAAATGGTTTAATTGGTGAACTCATGCAGAACAAAAATATCCAGCCGGTCCATTTCGAAGAAAATATATTACAATCCAATGTGATCCTGGTTTGTGATCTGGTTTAAATGATGAATCCATATTCACAATATAAAATGCTGGCTTTTTTATTCGATTTCTAGGTAGCTGATTTGATGCAAAAACACCTTTAAAATTTTGCTTAGTTACTGAATTTCTACATAAAATATTTTCTATATTACTTGTACTCATAGTGATTATAATACAGTACGATTTTATTCATTACCAAAACACTATCAAACTCACAATATGCTAAACAAGTAAAGTAATGTATGCCAGTACCTTTAAATAAGGTTTGATATCCACTTGTACTTATACGTCCATGTTTATATTCAAATTCAATCGGCTGTACTGGTACTTGTACTCCATTTACAACTAAATTAAATCTCTGTATGGTGAAAGTTATACGGATTTTCTGAACGATCACCAGTATATGCTTTATTCGTTACCATATCAAATATTAAGAAATTTGGAAGTTGTCCAATTATAAAATTATCTAACAGTAGAGAATGATTGCCGGTGTGAATAGTGAATGTCTTGATTTCAACTTTTTTGTATGGATAAATAGCATTTCTACTTTGTAAAACATTATGATGTGCCATTAAAATATTACTGTTAATGGTAAGATGATTAATGTATAAGTTAGCTTCATTTTTTTAATATATGACTCTCCAGATTTTGAATCTTCTAGTATATAAAAAGTAGGTTTCTTCATATTAAGGGTGTGTGCGAATTCGACTAAATTGCTGACTAAACTAAATTGTAGAAGTTTTTATTCGACCGCGATTCGGTAACCGGTAATTGTTAAAGTCTCTAATAAATCGATTATCATATGTCTGTTTGATGTTGAAAGTCGAATTGAAAAGTCGAACACTGCATTACCGACCTAATTTAGTTTAGTCAGCAATTTAGTCGAATTCACACACACCCTAAGGGTTACTTTAAGATCCATATTTTTAAGAAGATGCATCGATGCATCGGAATGATTCAAGATGTGTAGATTTAGTGATAATTATTATCAGATTGAGATTCATTTCTATTATTTAAATGAACACTACAGCTCCGAAATAATGAATGAAGTAAATTGTTTACAACTCCTCCACTTCCATTAATTTCTACAATTAATCATAAATAAACACTACTTAGATCACGATATGTTTCACCATTTCCGAGTGAAAGAAATTCTATTGTAGTAGAGTTGGCAATTGTTGCTATTGGACTATATTATACCTTCTCTGTTTTAATTATGCTAGTTTGTAAAGGTGGTGACTCAAACAGATTTAATTCACTTTTCATCATTCATAAGTCCTGCCATCATAAATAAATTAACAGTTGCCAAATATATCAGTAAACTTCCTTCTCCCAACTCCCAACTGGTGGGACGCGACCCCCAAGTCCATTTAAGGGTCGCCAAGAGATTTTCAGATTGCACTTTTTTTAATAATTTAATTAATGTAATTTTAGAGTTATATATTAGTTTATCAATATGACATATTAAATTGTGAAGGTATTAAAAATAATAAGAACTCTTCTAATAAGTAACAAAAGTGCAACCCTGATTTTGATATCGCTGCAACAATCGATTATTTTTACATGTATTTTGAATCTCTAAAATGTCGTTGTCGTAAAATCAAGCCGAATTTAAAAATATTTGATAAAAGAAACTCTTCAAATGGCAAAAATTCGTAAATATTCAGATGATTATTTGAAATTTGGTTTCACTACCTTAAGTAGCAATGGCGTTGAGAGACCGCAATGCGTGTTATGTAAGATAGTTCTTCACTCGCCATTTAGATCTCAAACCGATCGGTTGTGTGTTCGGCGCAGTCAAGTAGAGTTGTATGGGAGAAATCCCTTTATCTCGGCCATTTATATTTACAGTTTGTGTCGCGTACGGCGTGGTAACCTCGCTAAGGCGTATAAAGTGCAAATAAACTATTTTGAAAAGTACAGTTTACAAAAACTATAATTTGTAATGGCGTTATAACTTCGGTTCGGCCAAGAAATATCCCTTCCACCTTCGGCGAGGAAGCCTAGGGATCAACTTAAATAAAAAAAAAATAGTTCTTAGTGCTGAATCTTTGAAACCTTCAAAACTCAAACGCCACTTCGATACAAAGCATTCCAAACATAATGGAAAGAATTTACAATTCTTTCGACGTCATGAAACTGAGCTTAAGCGTATGAGGATTGATTCTACCGGAAGTTTTTAACATCAGAACGAAGGGGTAGTCTGCTATTCATATGAAGTAGCGCTAATAATTGCTCAACAAAAAAATACTCACACTGTCGGAGAAACGTTATTATTATTATTGTATTGGGTTAATGCACTGCGACCTAATAAGATCTATTGTGCCCCGCTTGGATCCATAGTTGACAGACTGATCAACTGTGGCCCCTCCCTAGTTCATTCAGTGGTATGCTGATTTGCTGGGGATTCTGATGGTTGCCTATATCCTTCTAGAGGACGTCAGCCAAGCCTATCTCAGTAAGAAACCTAATTATTTCGATTGGCTTCATTTTCCTGATATCAGTATGGCTTGGTTGAGTGAATCCAAGAATTTTCTTCCTTGTGCGCATAAGGGCTGGACAAGTTCCCAGAATATGCTCTGGGTTTTCGTCCTCCTCCAGACAGTATCTACATGTACTGTTGGATTGTATACCCATTCTTGTGAGATGCTCTCCCAGTCTGCAGTGACCTGTGAGAAATCCAGTCAAGATTCTTAAGTTGTTCTTTGTTAACTTAATACATTCTTAAGTTGTTCTTAGTTAACTTTATACATTCTTTGAATCTTTTGAGGCAATAGGTCTCAATAAGTTTCTTTGATTGTCGTAGCTTTGGTAGCCCCATCCATAATTTTTCTCTTGTTGTTAATTTTTCTTCTCGCAGTATCTTTTTGATCATACTGTCGCCAATCCCACAGAAAGGTTCTGGGCCTATGAGCTTTGTTGCGGCCCCTTTCCTGGCTAGCTGATCAGCTTCTTCATTACCTTCTATTCCCTTGTGGCTAGGGACCCAAAGTATGGTGACCTTGTTTGTTCTTCCTAGTTTGTTTATTTTACCTAAGCATTCCCATACTAGTTCAGAGGTAATCTCATATGAATCTAATGCCATAATGGCGGCCTGGCTGTCTGATAGGACTGCTATGTTCTTATTGTGGTAATTTCTGTCGAGATTGAACTGAAGCATCTGTCAATAGCGTATATTTCCGCTTGAAAGATGCTGGTCATTTTTCCCATGGATTCCAAGTATTTGGTTCGGGGCCCGAATACTCCTGCTCCAGTTTCTTCATCAGTTAGTGACCCATCTGCAAACCATGTGATCTTATGCTTTTTAATGTCATATGTATCAGATATGTTCTTAAAACGCTTTTTATTGCTGAGTTTCGTCGTGAATTTCTTCACGAAATTGAATCTTTTAATCCTGTGGTCCTTCAAGGTTGGGATTGAGAGATGTTTGGCTAGAAGACCGGCATCTCTGACTCCCATACCTCTTTCATTGTCTTCGTTTCCCATGCGATACAGTGCTCCTTTTACTACCCCATGTAAGAACAGGTAAAGTGGTTCTAGTTCCAGTAGTACCTCCAGTGCCGCAGTGGAACATGTTCTCATGGCTCCTGTTATACACACACAGGCTAGTCTTTGTACTTTCTCTAAAGATTTATTTGTCGTACTGAGATCTATTCCCTTTGACCATATTACCACTCCGTACATTATGATAGGTCGAATCATCATCATGTACATCCATCGCATTATCTTGGGTGTACATACCTATTTTTCCCAGCTATGGATCTACTTATCATAATGGCACGGGTTGCTTTCCGTATAACTTCTTGTTCCTGTTTCTTCCATAAGAGTTTCCTGTCTAGAATTAATCCTAGAAATTTCACCTCTTCTTTCCGATCTATTTCAGTTCATTCTAATCTAATTGGTTTTAGATTTAGGTTTCTCTTTCTGGTAAAGGGTATTATGGTAGTCTTTGCAGGATTAATATTTAGTCCTACGGAGACGCACCACTCCTTTGTCATTCTCAGACCCAGTTTTATTCTGTCGCACAGAGTATCTTCAAAATTCCCTCTGCATATATTTACAATGTCATCGGCGTACCCCTGACAATCTAATCCTGTGTTCGTCAGTTTCCACAGGAGCTCATCTACAACTAGGCTCCACATTAGTGGTGATAGTACTCCACCTTGTGGGCAACCTCTTGTGGTTCTAATTTGTATTTTTGTCTGACCCACATTGACTTCTGCTGTTCTGCAATTAAGCATTTCACTCATCCATTTTGCATGGTATGATTTACTCCTTTTATTTCCAGTGAGTTCCTTATACCCTCATGAGAGGTATTATCAAAGGCCCCTTCTATGTTCAGGAATGCACATAGAGCGGTTTCTTTATCCTCTAAAGTTGTCCGTATAATGTTTGTCAGTTGATACAGCGCAGTTTCAGTGGACCTGCCTGTTCTGTACGCATGCTGACAGGCATGTAGCGGAATGATTTTTAGAGTATTTTCTCTGATGTAGTTATCTATGACCTTTTCCATTGTTTTAAAGACAAAGGAGTCAGGCTAATAGGTCGGAAGGATTTTGGATGAGTGGGATCATTTTTCCCTACCTTTGGTATAAATACCACCTTGGCCCTCCTCCAACTGCTTGGTATATAACCAAGTGCTAAACTGCTTCTTGTTATTCTTATCAGGTGTATCATTAGATCACTCCTGCCCTGTTGGAGTAGGGCTGGAAATATTCCATCTACACCCGGAGATTTAAAGGGTTGAAAGGTATGTATTGCCCAATCTATTCTTTGCTCCGTGAAAATCTTATTAGCTATTTCCCAGTCATCTCTCCTGGGTTCAGTGCTGGTTGTCAAACAGAATTATCCTGTGATCTGACATAGATGGTTCGATCGATACTCTCCAGTTCTTCACATAGCTGGTCATACATCTGTTCCCGAACGTAATGTCGAGGACTTCTTGCCTTACTCTTGTAACAAATGTTGGTGTGTTACCAATATTATATGTGTCAAGACTACTTCCTACTAGATATTCTAAAAGGTACTCACCCCTTGTGTTGGTATCCGTACTACCCCATTGTTCGTTATGAGCATTCGCGTCACTCCCTGGGAGATTTTTGCGTCTGCAGTGATCTACTAGTCGTTGCACCTCTGCTGGTGGCGCTGTGGACTCTTCTCCAGCGAAATACCCAGCTGCTGCTACTACTACTTCGCGGTGGTTATCTTTCATCATCAGAGAGACCTGAATGACTACTAGATCTCGCGACGGCGCTTCTTCATCAGGAGGATTGGTCTTTGTCGCAGCCTCCTTCCCGTCTCTGCCTTTAGGGACGTGCACACTCACGTTGCCGAATCTGCCATCTCGATCGCATCCATTGATTGGCCATCTATTCCAATCTGGAGTAGTTGACCGTTGGCATCTTCCTTCACCCGGTATACCTTCCATGCGCCGGTCTTCAATCCATCATTTTGGTTGTCTAGAAGGTTTAATAACTTGCCGGTCTCTTTGCCTACGCTACTAGGAAAGTAGATATTGATGATGTGCATATGAGTTATATCATCACCCAGACATGCCATCAAATCTACACCCTTCCACGTATTCAACTTTCCAGCCGCCTGCTTAAGCCAGTCTGCAGTATCCTGGTTAGAGCACTCTACAAGCAGCATACCTGGCTTGATGGATATGCCCTCGAATTTCAGTTTGCACTTCCATCCGAGATCCATTTCATCCACGATCGCCTCCTCCAGAGTTGAGAGATCCTCATTGGTGAGTACAAGATCGGGATAGTCCTTCGCCGTCACAGCCACCATGACCGATTTCACGGCACCAGCATAGCTTGTGCTCGGTTTAGGTGCTTTGCTGTGTGCTACTTTTGCAGGGCATTTACCACCTGCATTGGCGCTTGAGGCTTCTTCCGTTCGGGCTTTTTTTTGGCGGTTTTCAGGCGGCGTAATGGCCTCACTGGCTCTTTTCCGGGCTTCATCCGTTGGTGGAGTGCCCTGATTGCCTTGGCGATGCTCTAGTGCCTTGCTGCGCGCCTCTTCGGGTTTAAACCCCTTCTCAATATATCGTTGATACCATTTTCTGCCTGAACCACTCAGTCCTTTCTTCATGGGATCTTCATGCCATCTAGGTTTTCCCTGTGGCGGTATTACTGGTGTGGAGCGCTTCTGCAGGTGCTTCTTTGTCTCCCCGCTCACAACACCTTTGCTAGTTTTCGGCTTCTCTTCAGCCACTTTTCCCCTGTCGGCCCTACTCGCTTGACAGTCACAACCTGTTTCGCGGTAGTTTTTGCCTTGGGCGATTCTGTTTTTGTAGTCTTCTTTGACGCCTGAGGACTATCTTCATGGAGATGATTATGTCCTCCAGTTCTGTTGCAGTAGAGCCCTGCTCTACTGCAAGTAAAAGGGAATTAAACTCGACCATGGAATAGCCCCTTACCATGGAAGGGCCTTCACTACTCGCTGAGGCGACCAGGTATCAGCGAGGCTCCGTTCTACAACATTCGTTTACTCCTGACTGCAAACGTCCATGGACACGGTTTGCCTTACATCGTGGTCTAGGGGAATTTAGAACTTTATATGCTTCTAAATTATGCATTACGCCCGACAATGCTAGCCAGCTCTCAGCAGAGACATGACCTAACTGAGACTGTTTCCAGCGGTCACTACTTGGGGGTCATAGCCGCACTTCCACTCTACCCATGCAGTTACGACACGTATCTCTGTTGCCAGAAGATTACATGTTATTCCCCGTGCTCCGAATAGAGTGGCTGACCGCCGTTAAAAGATGCTCAAATTAGTTCTCGGTGAAGCAAGCGAAAAAAATGCAACGAATATCTCTGTCCAATAACACTATTCAGAGGAGAATTGTAGAAATGTCCGCAGACGTAAAAAAGCAAGTTTGTGACGAAATCAAAGATTCGCCCTTGTTTTCGTTTCAGATTGATGAATCAACCGATGTGAGTATATTAAAGCAGATGATATCAAGAAAGAATTTTTGTTTTGTAAGCCACTTCAGACTACTACAAAAGCAGATGATATTATGCAAATGATAAGCACATTTTTTGAGTCTGAAGAATTGTCGTGGGGAAAAGTTTGTGGTGTTTGTACAGATGGAGCGCCAGTCATGCCAGGGTTGAAGTCAGGATTTCAGACGAAAGTAAAAAAAATGCCCCGCAAGCAATGGGAACTTACTGCATGATTAACCGATATGCACTGGCCAGCAAAACTCTTCCAACGCCTCTACAGGAGGCACTTGATTCAGTTATAAAAATTGTGAATTTCATCAAAGGTGGAGCTCCCAACACACGTTTGTTTAAAGAACTTTGTAATGAAATGGGCTCGGACCATGAAGTTCTTTTGTACTATACTGCTGTTCGTTGGTTGTCAAAGGGAAATGTTATGAGTCGTGTATATGAGCTGAAGGATGAAATAAAGTCATTTCTAGATATACAGGGCAAATCAGATCTCGCAGAAATCTTTATTGATGTTGTTTGGGTTCAACGAATTGCTTATTTAACAGATATTTTATTGTATAAAGTAAACTTGAAACTTCAAGGGAAAGACACAAATATTATACAATTTGAAGACAATCTGCGAGCATTTGTATGCAAACTGCTAAACTGAGTGATGCCATGAAGCAAGAGATTAATGACCATCTTCAATCTCTTGAAAATGAAATGAAACGGTATTTCCCAGATCTTACAATAGATGAAACTGCTCTATTACGAAATCCATTTTCGACTTCTTTGGATGTAACTCGCGCTCAAGATGAAGTTCAGGACGAATTATTGGATCTACGAAATGATTCCTCGGCACGTGCTTTGTTTAACAAACTATCGATATCCAAATTCAGGTGCTCCATGTATAAAATATATCCCAACATCAGTATAATTGCCATTCGACTTTTACTTCCATTTACGTCCACATATCTATGTGAAACAGCATTTTCCACGCTTGTTAACATCAAAACCAAGCAAAGAAACAAATTGGATGCCGAACATGATATGCGACTAGCTTTAACTACAACACACCCGCAACTTTATAAACTTCTCAGATGCAATCACAAGTATCTCATTAAAAATCCAGGCTATTTCTTCATAAAAATATATACTAAAAGATATATTTTTTATATATAAAATCATTTTATATAAAGTAAACATTCTCAAGTGATCTCAATACAAAGTACAAATATTTTATATCAAAATAAAATAAACTAAATAATAATCAAATTATCTCAATTTTATTTTAAAAGGGGGTCGCAGGAGACCTATGGAGTTAAAAATGGGGTCGCGATACCAAAAAGGTTAGGAACCACTGTTCCAGAACGTGTAGTTTTCATATGATATTTTTCTTAGACGTTTGAATTTTATACGTTTTTCTTTTCCATATTGTCTATTTATAATTTTGCTAATAACTTTTTCTTTTAAATTTCGAACAGCTATTTTTCCCTTTTCAGTTCCAAAACTGATTTTCCAATTTCGAGTGAATGATTTTTTAAAGCATTTAATCCAGTTTTCATTAGAGGTTTTAGATGTGTATTAGATGTGTATATATCTCCTATATTATCTAAATTTGATCCAGATTAATTAAGATAGTACTCAAAATAAATCTTGTCCATGGTTTACTTATAAATGATATCAGTACAACAATGATATCAGACAACATCACACTTTAGGTATACTTTTAAATAATCTTTTAAAGATCTACTATTTAAAATGTTTCAAACATTTAGAGCATAAGCTTAGTCATCTTCAGAACATTCTTCATTCATTAACCTATAAAAAAACTTATCTTTACAAGGTAATTGATCTTCTTTTAACCTATTAAAACTATCTAAATAATCATAAAAAATAACATTTTTCTATAAAATATCTTATGAGAATTATTGTTAAAAACCTTTTTAGTTATATGGATTGACTCGTCATTTAGAGTTTTAACCAATTGTTCAAGGTTGCTAGGTAAAAATCTAAATGAATATATAAATCAGTTAAAAACCAGTTGGGAAGGTTAGATCACATGGGAAATTTTAAAGTAGGTGTTATTATGATAGTTAGGATTATCAAAATTATAGCCGGTCTAAGCCGACTATAAATACCCTACACATATGTGTGGTTACCATTCAAAGTGGTATATAGGTCACCAGGGTATACAAATCCTGAAAATACCTACAAACTTTCTATCGCTGAAGAATTTCCATTCATTTGATACACATATTTACAAATGGTTAGATGTACCGAATTTTCGATTTTTTTTTTTTTTGGAACCACAAGTTGTTTAGCCGGAAAACATTATTTTCATGTATTTGAGCATGATGTCAATATATATTTGACTAAAAATGTTTACCTAAGCACGTATAGAGTAAAATTGATCTATAGATGTAAATTTTGTATTAGGTATTTGGACATAAGTGGTCGGTTCTCAGGTCACAATAGACCGAGCATGCCAATTTTCTTATAAATATAATATAAATATAAAGTTTCATTGCTCCAGCTCTTCTACTTTTTCTGTAATCGTGATTTCAATAGACAGACAGAAGGACAGACAGACGTACATCGCTAAATCGACTCAGGAGGTCATGCTGATCAAGAATATATATACTTTTCCATACCGGAGATGCTTCCTTCTGGGTGTTACAAACGGCGTACCAAACTGAATATACCCTTTCACTCTTAGTGTAGGGTATAACTATGATTTTTAGATAAATTACTAGTTTTTGTTATAGATATACTTAAATACCTCTTTATTAAGAGGTATAATATCTATCGACTGTGTTTATTCTTTTATAAATAAATGAAGATCATATTTTGATGAATTATATATACTTTTCCATACCGGAGATGCTTCCTTCTGGGTGTTACAAACGGCGTACCAAACTGAATATACCCTTTCACTCTTAGTGTAGGGTATAACTATGATTTTTAGATAAATTACTAGTTTTTGTTATAGATATACTTAAATACCTCTTTATTAAGAGGTATAATATCTATCGACTGTGTTTATTCTTTTATAAATAAATGAAGATCATATTTTGATGAATTATGTGTTATTACCGGAAAGAATTTAGTTCTTTTGCTTTCAAATTACATTATGTAGGAGCAGATCCCAAATACTTTCCGGTAAAATGACAATGATGCCGTACTTTTAAACTAATATTATTACTTTAATTATTTTTACATATACAACATATTGTTGATTGATGGAACTCCTTCTTTTCCTGATCAGTTATCTTCATTGGCATCATCGTTGAGTAAACGTTCCAATATATTCACGTCGCTTTCGCAACTAAAGATTTTATCATAACTTTGCAACATTCAGGACCTATAAACAAAAGAATAAATATTATGTATAGATCGTTTTTTTTTTTATTTTTTTTGTATTCACCTGTATAATTTTGTAGCTTATCAAAACGTAGCGTGAATATTCGTTGTATACGTATTTTCTGGGTTATTCGAACAGCCATTAATCGGTTCCAGAATTGATTCAAAATCTACATAAAAAGTATACCCAACTGGCAGTTTTTTCGTAGGCTTTAAATGCTGATTTTTGTGCCTCAAGAGACATTACAGAGGTAAATTGTGGAATACATCCATTACAAATGAACATTTTGTGGGCTCTTTTTCGCCCCTGACCGCTTATTAATCTAATAATATAACAATAGTTTGGCGCTACAGTCCTGTACAGAACTTCGGCCGAGCTCTCTCACAATTTTGAGCTGTGCGTGTTATATTTGTACTCAAAGTGGTGGGACCTACAGTTTATTGCCGAATCCGAACGGCGGGTGAGAGCTTTTTCATAGGCAATGTTTTTACTCTCGTAGGTTTACCATTTACTGACGAGAGGTAGCGCGGTATATGTTACGAATACCTTAATAACTTGTTATTATTTTAAATCTAGTTACACAAAAATTTTGTTTTCAAAAAATATAATTTATCTGTCTTAAATTTTCAGTTGGAAAAAATAATTGAAGAAAACGACTATAATTTTTGATGTTCTTTCTTAAATAAAATATAAAAACTCTCAAAAAATAGTTTAATTTCCAACAATCTTCAAAAATTATATAAATAGTTAAAAAAAAAAAAAATGTTTCATTCGCCGCCAAACGATTCTGCTAAGTCTAGCAGCTGCGTCCAATGCAATGCAGATGATAATGCAGAAATGGTCCAATGCGATAAATGTGATTTGTGGTATCATTTCACATGCGCTGGAGTAACCCAATCTGTGGAAAATATCGAGTGGAGCTGCTCAAAATGCACCGGAAAAGTAGCTGAACAGGAATTAAGCGAGACGTTGCCGCACAAGTCGAAGTCAAAATCTGTACAATCTTGCACGTCATCACGACAGCGCAAAATTGACCTGGGACTAAAACGTTTAAAGGAAGAAAAGGCGTTAGAATTGCATCGCATCGAGCAGAAGAGACTTTTTATACAAAGAAAATTCGAGATATTAGCATTATCTGATGAAGATGGTAATAGCATTTGCAGCTCTGAATGCAACTCGCGCACAAAGGAATGGGTTTCAAGACTACACAATCCTGTTCAATGTCCAAACAAGAACACTCCATATGAAGCAGGTGTTGACTACAATCAATACGTAAACCAGGGAGCGATTCCAAAAAAGAGCATTCTTGAGGACTCAGAACTTTCTAAAAGCCAACTTTCTGCACGCAAAGCGCTATTCAAAGATTTGCCAACATTTACCGGTAAACCTGAAGAGTGGCCTTTGTTCATCAGCTCATTTGTTGAAAGTACGAAACTTTGTGGCTACTCCAATCCAGAAAACCTTCTGAGATTGCAAAAGTGCTTGAAAGGAAAATCCTTTGATTTTGTTAGCTGTCATCTTTTGCTGCCAAAAAATGTTCCAGAAGTAATTCGGACACTTAAAATGATGTTTGCTAGGCCTGAAATAATCATAAATTCACTGCTGGAAAAGATTCGTTCTGAAGCGCCACCAAAGCCAGACAAACTGGACAGTCTTGTGAGTTACGCTATTGCTGTTCGAAATTTGTGTTCTACCATGGAAGCCTCTGGATTAGTGACACATTTGAATAATCCATTGTTGCTTCAGGAACTAGTAGATAAGTTATCAGTGCAGACGAAACTAAATTGGGCTATGTTTACTGCAAACAAAGATGCTGATATATCAACGTTTTCAAAATGGCTCTTTGAGATAGCAGAAGCAGTGTCGAAAGTAAGTCCATCAATTCTGAATTACAAAACCAGCGGAAACGTGCACGCTCATGATGTCAAAAAAGGCGCAACTGTGCGAAATTTGTGTCCTATATGCGATAAAAATCATACCATTGATGCCTGCGAGAACTTTGCACATATGAAGTTAGCTGATCGCTGGAATAAGGTTCGGCAGTTTAAGCTGTGTCGTTTATGCTTGAAGAATCACGGTAATTTTCGTTGCTCGCACAAGCTACTCCATAAATTTCAACAGCACCCTACAATGGTTACTGCACATGCTGGTCCATCCGGAGTTAAAACCTATTTCAAAATTTTGCCGGTTACTCTGTATGGCAATGGTCGATCCATAGACATATTTGCATTCCTGGATGATGGATCGAATGTCACGCTTATGGAGAATAATGTTTGCAAAGATCTTGGTTTGGAAGGCGAAGTCAACAATCTTTGTTTGCAATGGACATCAGAGACATCTCGTACAGAGAAGGACTCAATGCAAGTCAGCGTACGTATATCGAGTCGTACCACAAATGCTCCAAGATATGAGCTTCTTAATGTGCGCACCGTGCAAAAACTTTCATTACCAGTACAAAGCGTTAATAAAAAAGATTTAGCTTCTTACCAGCATCTAAAGAACGTACCATTTTCAACATTTGACGAAGCGATTCCAAAAATTTTGATTGGTCTCAATAATGGATATGTGTGCAACGCAATGAAGACAATTGAAGGAAACGCAAGTGATCCATGCGCTTCCAAGACACGTTTGGGCTGGGTAATTCACGGTGGTGGCGAAAATCTTCAGGCGAATACTCTGGGATACCACAAGATCCAATGCAACTGCGACTACGAGATGGAAAAACTGCAAAAAATAATCACAAATTACCTGTCATTGGAAAACGTCGGTTGCAAGCATGAGTTAATGTCACTCGAAGATAACGTTCCAATTTTATACTGCAATCAACTACGAAGCGTATTGGCAAGAGATTCGAGACAGGGCTGATTTGGAAAGAAGATAATCCTGAATACCCCAATAGTTTCCCGATGGCGCTGAAACGACTGCAGTGCATGGAGAAGAAGTTAGATCCAGCGCACGTTCCAATTATAAATCAACAAATTGGAGCTTTAGTGCAAAAAGGTTATGCTCGAAAGTTATCAGAAGAAGAAATTCAACGATGCAATGGCGTAACATGGTATCTTCCAATTTTCACTGTCATCAACCCTAATAAGCCTGGAAAAATTCGATTGGTTTGGGATGCGGCAGCAAAAGTACGCGGTATTTCATTAAATTCAATGCTGCTCAAGGGACCTGACTTGATGGAACCGCTGCTTTCCGTTTGTATGGATTTCGTATGAGAAAAATCGCTATATGTGCCGACATTAAAGAAATGTTCCATCAGGTAGTAATTCGCGAGCAGGATCAAAATGCTCAACGTTTCATTTGGCGTAACAGTGAAAGCGATAGGAATCCTGATGTGTACGTGATGCAAGTTATGACCTTCGGGGCTGCATGCTCTCCAAGCTCGGCACAATATATAAAAAACAAAAATGCGATGGAGTTCAAGACCAAATTTCCAAGAGCGGTAAATTCAATTTTACATCACCATTACGTAGACGATTTATTAGATTGTGCAGATTCTGAAGATGAAGCGATCCGCCTAGCAAAGGAGGTGGCATTTATCCATAGCAACGGGGGATTCTTTATAAGAAATTGGAAATCAAATTCGAAGATCGTAATGGAAAATGTTGGCGAGTTAGAAAAGGAAAATAATGTATCAATTTTTGGATCAACAGTGGAGATGACAACTGAAAAAGTGTTAGGCATGTGGTGGTCAACTGATACTGACACATTTACCTTTTCACTTAAATTAAATCGGGTGAATAAGGATGTTTTGTCTGGAGTAAGAAGGTCTACGAAAACTGACATATTAAGAACTCTTATGTCGGTATTTGATCCAATTGGTTTCCTGTCATCATACGTTGTGTACCTAAAAATTTTGCTACAAGAAGTTTGGAGAAGTTTGGATGGAACGATGAAGTCAACGATGATATATTTCAAAAATGGTTAATTTGGGTTCAACTACTTCCTAACATCGAAAATGTAAAAATTCCCAGATGGTACTCAATCCAACAAGGCTCTACAATACAGTTGCATATTTTTGTCGATGCAAGTGAACTGGCGTATGCGGCTGTTGCGTACTTTCGAATACTCTACGCAGACAAACTTCAATGTTCGTTAGTAGGCGCCAAGGTGAAGGTGGCTCCAAAACAACCAGTTTCAATTCCACGCATGGAATTGATGGCAGCGGTGTTAGGCGTTCGCTTGGCAAACACTATATGCAACATGCACAACCTGCTTTTCGAAAAACGATATTTTTGGTCCGATTCGAATACTGTCCTTTCTTCGCTAAATTCGGATCCACGGAACTACAAGCTGTTTGTAATGTATCGGATTGGAGAAGTCCTGGATAGCAGCCTATTTGCAGAGTGGAGGTATATTCCTACTAAACTCAACGTAGCAGACGACGCAACGAAGTGGAAGGAACGCTTTGAATTTGATATGCAGAGTAGATGGTTCAATGGTCCTGATTTTTTAAAGCAGTCTGAAGATATGTGGCCAACAACGAATTCAAAAAACTCAAAATCTTCGGAAGAACTAAGGCCACATATGGTAATGATTCACTCAAATCAGGTAAAGGATTCGATATTCATTGATTTTAAGAGATTTTCGTCTTGGAGAAGATTACTTCAGACCGTGGTAAAGTTGAATACTTTCGTTTACAAATTGAGAAAAATATGTATGTTAAAAAAGAAACGTTCCTTTTGTATTCCGAATAACACTATTTTATTAGCCATGTCAGAGCGGTTTGTCTATCGACAAATGCAATTCGATCATTTCAAAGATGAATTAGCGGTTTTAGAAGGTGCTGAACTTAGAAACATTGCTAAATCAACTTCGCTCTTTAAATGCTCTCCTTACATCGATGAAAATTGTTTGATTCGCATGAATGGAAGAATTGGTTTGGCTCCTGTAATATCAGAATACGCAAAGCGACCAATAATTCTACCGAGGCAGCATTACCGCACAAGTCTTTTAATTCAACACTTTCATGAAAAGATTCATCATATATACCACGATACTTGTCTAAATGAATTACGTCAGAAATTTTATATACCACGTTTAAGATCTGAATTGAAAAAAATTCGTAAAAGCTGTCAACTTTGCAAGAATTTAAACACAAAACCAATTGTACCGGAAATGGCAATGCTGCCAAAAGCCCGTCGTAGGTCTCGATTATTTTGGTCCAATAAATGTTAAAGTAGCAAGACATGCAGAAAAACGTTGGGGTGTACTCTTTACATGCCTGACTATTCGTGCAATACATATCGAAGTCACACGCGACATGACAACGGATTGCTGCATAATGGCAATTCAAAATTTTGTAGCAAGACGGGGCACACCAACTGGAATTTATTGTGATAATGGAACAAACTTCCGTGGAGCTGAAAATGAGTTGAAAAATTCTGTAAAAAAAGTGAATTTCGAAAATATTGCTTTAAAGTTCACGACTTCATCCACTACATGGCACTTTAACCTACCAGCAGCACCACATATGGGCTGTAGTTGGGAGCGATTAGTGCAATCGGTTAAAAAAGTACTTCATCAAATTATTCCAAACTTTACTTTTAGAGACGACACACTATACAATAGTTTACTGGAATGTGAACGTGTAATTAATTCTAGACCATTGACATACGTCGATCTAGAATCAACAACAGACGAAGCGCTTACACCAAACCATTTCATACTTGGAGCATCAAATGATGATAAGCCACTTGGAGAATTTACAAATGATGATTGCGTGCTTAGGAAGAATTGAAGGAAGGTGCAATATTTTGCTGACACATTCTGGAGACGATGGATTGAGGAGTATCTTCCGACTTTAACGAAAAGAACAAAATGGCATCAAAAAAGTAGTCCAATGGAAGTTGGTGACGTTGTTATTATAGTTGATACAAATTTTTCAAGAAATAATTGGCCTATGGGAATTATTGACTCAATATGCAAATCAAAAGATGGCAACGTTCGAAGTGCTACGGTTCGTACAAAGGATGGAATATTTACCCGACCTGTTGCTCGGTTAGCAAGACTGGATTAACGGTTAAAACTACAAGAGTTTTAACGAGGGGGAGAATGTTACGAATACCTTAATAACTTGTTATTATTTTAAATCTAGTTACACAAAAATTTTGTTTTCAAAAAATATAATTTATCTGTCTTAAATTTTCAGTTGGAAAAAAAAATTGAAGAAAACGACTATAATTTTTGAAGTTCTTTCTTAAATAAAATATAAAAACTCTCAAAAAATAGTTTAATTTCCAACAGTATAGAAAAATGTTTCTATGAAAAGATGTTGTTAGTCCCAGTCCAGGCTTGAACCGGGGACCTTTCGACTCGCAGTCCAACGCACTAACCACTGAGCTACTAAGATATTTTATCCATACATAGTGATTATTTTCTTCACTGTCACAAAATAATAAATTTATATGTGTACTCTCTTCTCTCTTTGTATAAATAGCAGATCTGTAAAAGTAATGACTACTTTTGTAATGACTACACACAGGGAAATATCAATTTTGCAGGCAACATATTATGTTTGCTACAATATTTTTTGAATTTCTGGACTTTTGAAATAAATCTATTTGTAATAATACATAGCAATAAGTTATGAAATGAATACCAAAATAATTTTAAAAATTTTTATTTAGAAGTAACAGCCAATTAAAGTCGGAAAATTTATGACTGCAAACATCAATATGTTGCCTGCAAGCTGATTTTTCTTAGCGTGTACTAAACGATTACGATTCTTTAGTAGTCGTAATCAAAAATTTTGATTTTGATTCTTTGTAGGCGTAATCAAAAAGTAATTTGATTTTTGGTACATTTTTTGTTTATTTTCACGACTACTTTAAAAGAATCAAAAACTAGTAATCGGACTACTTTTTTTTTGATTATATTCACAAAATTTAAGATTATTTTCAGATTATTTGAAAATAATCAAAAAAGCAATACGAATACTTTTTTGATTATATCAATTTTTTGATTATTGGAAATAATCAAAAAAAAAGTAATCCGACTACATTTTTTTTGATTATTTCAATTTTTTGATTATTTGAAATAATAAAAAAAAGTAATCCGACTACTTTTTTTTGATTATTTAATTTTTTTTGATTGTTTTTTGATTATTTTTTGATTATTTGAATTTTTGATTATTTCAATAATTAAAATAACTACACGGATAGAAAGAATTGTTTGAATATGTTTGAATGTAATTAAAAAGTAATACGAAATTATCATACATGTATTCCGAATGAAATGTAATTAAATTATAATCGAAATTGAATTTATTTTTGTTCACGTGTAAACATTATTATATTGTCCAGCAGAATTTGTCAAATTTACCATAAATATGTTACAATACCAACATAAAATTTTAATTGCATTTGAATAAAATATTTCTTGGCAATTTACTTGGTTAAAACTATGTTTCGAAACACAGATTAGCAAATCAAATCTAAATACAACGTATGTTCGCCAAGCTCGTCTTAATTCGATAATTTATCGACTGGCGAAGTTGGCAACGTTGTGCAGCATTTTCTACCTACGCCATCTTTTGCCATCGTTTGAACATATTGATGTTTAAAAACAAACAAAAAAGAAATAGGATTTAAATAAATGTATTCATGCAACATTCTTCTTGTATACGAAGTTGGCACTCGTTGGGCAGAATTTTCTACCTACGTCTCTTTTGTCTTCGTTTGAAATATGTTAGGGTCATTTTAAACATACTGATGTTTGAAAACAAACAAAAAATGAATTCTTGTATATACAGTTGATACTCGTTGATCGGCATTTTCTGCGTACGTGTCTTTTGTTGTTCGTTAAGAAACCGTGTTCGTGCCGGTAATGCTTTTGTTATTTGTAAATTAAATAAATGTTTAAATTGTGTTATAAAAAGTACTAATAGTAACAGAGTATAATATAGTGCAGTATATAATTTCTGAAACTAATGTGAAAAAATCACAAATAAAAATCAGTGTTTCGATTTTCAAACAGAATTTGGCATGTTTTTTTACAAAACAACATTTTATTTTTATTTTATTTTCAGGTTTTTTTTCCAAAAATATTTAAATATGCAAACATACTACTTTTTGTACTGAAACAACTGATATGTTTCACTGGAAACATATTTATAGTGAGGTCGTTCAAAATCATGTTTTAATTTGGAAATAATTATGTTTCGGTAATTATTATGTGTCCGTGATATTATAATGTGAGTCAGAGCTCATTACAACACTGTTCAAGCCTCAATACAACCCTGTTTACAAATGATTTATCAGTCAATTATATATAATGTTTACATAAAATTCCAAACATACATGTTAATGCCTGCAAAATAAATTATGCCCTTTTTTTGCAGCGTGTACATCGAGAGCAAAATGTAGTTATTCATAACTACGTTTACGACTACCAAGTGAATGAAAATCCTCCGACAACGTGACGTAGTAAAAACGTATTCAATTATAACTACGTTCTAAAATTTAAATTCGACATAGTTATTTTCACTCCAACATAGTCATTGGAAATTTGACTTCATTCTAAATATATATTTTTTTAAATAAAAGTCAAATAATTCATTTTGTTTTCTTTTATTATTTAATATTTTATAAATTCAGTGTACAGACGCTTCTTCTTTTTATACCCTACACTAAGAGTGAAAGGGTATATTCAGTTTGGTACGCCGTTTGTAACACCCAGAAGGAAGCATCTCGGGTATGGAAAAGTATATATATTCTTGATCAGCATGACCTCCTGAGTCGATTTAGCGATGTCCGTCTGTCTGTCTGTTGAAATCCCTATTACTTTTAAAATTGAAGAGCTAAATAAATGAAACTTATAACTTAGATTACTAATATACCTACGCTGTATGTGCGAAAATTGGCGAGATCGGTCCATTGTGACCTATGATCCGACCACTTATGTTCAAATACCTCATATAAAATGTACATATAAAGATCAATTTTTATGTATACGTGCTTAGGTAAACTTTTTTGGTCAGATATATATTGATATCATGCTCAAATACATGATAATAATGTTTTCACAAAAAAAAAATCGAAATTCGGTACACCTACCCATTTGTAAATATGGGTATCAAATGAATGGAAATTCTTCAGCGATTGAATGTTTGTAGTTATTTTCAGGATTCGTATACCCTGATGACCTATATATCACTTTGAATGGTAACCACACATATGTGTAGGGTATTTATAGTCGGCTTAGACCGACTATAATTTTGATAATCCTAACAATCATAATTACACCTACTTTAAAATTTCCCATGTGATCTAACCTTCCCAACTGGTTTAATTTTAGGTGCCGATTCGGTAGGTGCACTCAGAAGAAAATGTACCATTAAGTACTTTATGGTACGACCATTGATCTTAAGGTTCATGTATTAATAGTTTTTTCTTTTTATATCAAAAGTTTTCTAATGAATTCAATAGTATTTGAAAAATTCACTACCATAAATTTAAATATTTCAATATTATTATTTTAAATAGAATAAATACTGTTGTTTTAGTGGTATCGTCCTTTAATAATAAACGTGGTGTAAAAAACATAAAACGAATACAAACATGTTCGTTTTGTACGTCATTCTGCGTGTTTACTCAAAATGGTCGCATGTATTTTTTTGTAATAATCCACCTTATTAAACGCGACATTGGTAAGGACTCAATGTATTTAATGTAAATAAATTATATTTATATATTTATTTATATTTATATTTTTATTTAGTACAGAAAATAAATAATACATCGAACTTCTATTATGGCAACGGACTCAAAAATATCTGCAGACTCAAGTACTACAATCAATTATTGGAAACCAAAGCAAACATTAAATGTTTTATAATCTTTTGCAGCAAGAAGTGTCTTTTTATGTGTGTGTTGTAAAAGTGAATATCAATTTTGACATTATAATAAAATAATATATACAATAAATTAACTAAAATTCATTTTTGTTTTAATAAATTATTAGGAAAATGTAATTCGACTTTACCATAAAATTAATAATACGTATCATTATATTTGTATAGATGTTTCTTATTGTAATTAAAATATCACATTATAAAATTTATGGTACAACCACACACTGTATTAACAGTTTCAATATTACTGAACTAATGGGACGCATCCTATTGACCAATTTTAATGGTATAAATTATTGTTTTTCTATTGAAATACTATCAATTTACCATGATTTTTTTCTGGGTGTGTCACCGTCAATTCAATAAAAATTACTCCGCGAATTCTAATGGAGTACTTTTTCCAAATATTCATCAACTATTTCCTATTTGTAGGATGTTTAATTGACGTTTGCTATAAATAATCGTAAATTTTACAGATGGTTGCAAGCAATATTTATCGTATTTGACGAATATTTGAGAGATGGTTGTGTCAAATACGATCTAAATAATTTGTAAATATCTTGATATTTAGGGCTGTGATGTTTCTGGCAATCATCTTTGTTTTCTTAGTGTATATCGTCATATTATACAACGTCAACTGCCTCTCTGTTTAGCCAAACACATTTATCGAAGAATAATCTTCTCATTTCAATGCATTAACATTAAAAAGTACACACAGAAAAATCTTCTTTTTGCATGAGGTTAATTGAACCAACGTTTCAGTGTTGCAAACATTTATTGTAACCTCATGTCATTAAAATGAACGTACACTAAGTAAACAAGATGTTTATGAAAGTGTTGCTGCAAATACCAGTTTAAATTTGCGCCTTGTAGCAAATATTCAAACATTCCATAAGTTTCATAAAGTTGCATCAAAACAATTAATATTTTTTAAATATGACATATTTGCAGATAGTTACGAGATGTTTCCAACAACAGCAATGACCATTGAGATATTTACAGTTGACTGATAGCAAACATCTTGAGTTCTTAGACATTTGCAACAAAACTGTTGAGTTATTTTGATATTAACACGTGATGGAAAATATTTTTTTTCAGAGTTTACTTTGATGACAGCAGCGCCGGGCCAACTTGGTTCTTCCGCGAAGAAGTCTTAAGTCGTTGTACAATTTTACCTTCGAATCATTTATAGAGACTATGGCGATGTACAAGCAGGATACTGTTTTAATTATAGAATAAAAAAAAATACATATGATTCATTTTCTTTCAATTCAATAAAAATTACTCCGCGAATGGAGTACCTTTTCCAAATATTCATCAACTATCTTCCTATTTGTAAGATGTTTAATTGATGGTTGCAATAAATAATCGTAAATTTGAAAAATGGTTGCTAGCAATATATATAGCTGTGATATTTCTGGTAATCATCTTTGTTTTCTTAGTGTACCATTTCTTACTCTAACCGAAATGTTAGTCCACGCAACTGTACGTTCGGTTGTCGTAACCTCATGTTTGCATCTTTCATTCTGCCAAAATTTGAGATTTGTGCATTTGTTACGGCAACTGAGTACGTTATTTTATCAACAAAATAAATGACAAACGGCAACCTCATGTCTATCAGCAGTTCGGTTGCTAGTTTCTTGCCAAAAATTATGGATACATGCTAAATAAATAAACGTCAAAAATGTTCACAAGTGGCAAACAATAGGAAATTCATTAATTAAGTAAAAATGCGAATTAAATATATGAATATTAATAAAATAATAAATACAAATTGCTGGTTAGCTAGTGAAATATACTAAAAATATAAAAATATGTGGCATTATAAATAGTATCATATTTTGTTTAATTATGATGAAATAAAATATTAAATGTTTCTTCATACTGTTTTTATTTTTCAGAGAACAGGAATTAATAGATATATTTTTTGAAATTGTATGCGTGACATATTTAAGCATCAAAAATACATATAGAAAACTTTACATAAATAAGTTTTCTATATAAAAAAAAATATTCTTAAAATAAAATTTCAACTGAAGGTTTCGCCATGCTTGCCCAACCAGACAAACGATGCCCAAAACATATATTTATGCTAACTTTAAAAAGTTAACGATATCCGAATGTTGTCGTAAAAGTAAAAGTTAACTATTTTAACTACCAATACACATGTAAAATATGACAACAAATTATTATCAATGTATTAGGTTGTCATTCGATTATTAACTTTTCCAAAATTGATGGAAATAATCAAATGACAAACTAATACATATCAAATAAATATAAAAATAGACAATAATATGAAAAACCATAAGCTATGTTTTAAATTTAAATGCATTTTTATTTGAAATTATTTTAGCTGCACTGTTTGTCACTGCCAAAGTCACGTCCTCACTCGTTAGAATGACACCTGCAGTAAGTAACTGCCCACGAACATTTTCAATTTCATAGACCCGATTTTGCTCGTCGCGGTTAATATTTTTACTGTCAATCGGACATTTATGTTCACACAAAATACACGGGGCACAAAAAATGCTAACAGCAAACGGTATGACGCAGCAACAAAAACTAATGCCAACTTTGAAGTATGAAGTTCAGAAGTGCCACTATGTGGGTATTTTCCCGATTTGTTTACTTTAAAAAGTTATCTTTCTAATATATCTATATTATGCTTAATAGATAACTTTTGTAAGAACCTTTAAGTTCCCTTGTTCTAGTTGGTGCTGATTTGGAGGTTTAAACAACCTCATGCTTGCTGAATAGGATGTTGGCACAACCTCATGCTTGCTGACTAGGAGGTTAGCACAATCTCATTCTTGCTGACTAGGAGGTTGATAAAACGTCCTAATTTTTTCAATTGGCTACTAAAAATTGACGATAGTTAACTACGTTTTGCTCTCGTTGTAGTAAACGACCACACACAGAAAAATCCTCTTTTGGCATGAGGTTAATTGAACCAACGTTTCAGTGTTGCAACCGAAATACATTTGTTAAAACCTCATGTCATTAAAATGAACGTACCATTTCTTACTCTAACCGAAATGTTAGTCCGCGCAACTGTACGTTCGGTTGTCGTAACCTCATGTTTGCATCTTTCATTCTGCCAAAATTTGAGATTTGTGCATTTGTTACGGCAACTGAGTACGTTATTTTAGCAACAAAATAAATGACAAACGGCAACCTCATGTCTATCAGCAGTTCGGTTGCCAGTTTCTTGCCAAAAATTATGGATACAAGCAGAAATAAATAAACGTCAACAATTTTCACAAGTGGCAAACAATAGGAAATTCATTGATTAAGTAAAAATGCGAATTAAATATGAATATTAATAAAATAATGAATGAATTCAATACAAATAGCTGTTTAGCTAGTGAAATATAATAAAAATATGTGAACACATGTGGCATTATAAATAGTTTTTTATTTTGCTTAATTATGATTAAATACAAAATTAAATGTGTTTTCATAATGTTTTCATTTTTCAGGGAACAGGAATTAATAGATGATTTTTTTGAAATTGTGTGCGTGACATATTTACGCATCAAAAATACATATAGAAAACTTTCTTCTTTCTTACTTATTTGGCCATTACAACCCATGATGGGTTTCAGCCGCAGCAATCACCCCTCGCGATTCGCTTATGCATTGCGCGCGCTGGCGCCAGTTTTGCTCTCCAAGTGTTGTCAGGTTGTCGGAATCTCCGGTGGAGCGACCAAGTGCGAGGGTCGCTCTCCTACGTTGACCACCACTGGGTACAGAATTGAACACCTTTTTTTGCTAGAGCGCTTTCATCCATACGCTCGACATGTCCAAGCCAGCGAAGGCGCTGGATCTTAATGCGCCTGACTATGTCAATGTCAGCGTTGAGCACATATAGCTCGTCGTTCCATCTGATTCTGTACTCGTTTTCAACGCATATTGGGCTATAGATTTTCCGAAGAATCTTTCTCTCGAACGCTCCTAAAGCTCGCTCATCGGTGTTGGCAAGCGCCCATGCCTCAGCGTCCATACATAAATAAATTTTATATACACTCAGAAGAAAATGTACCATTAAGTTCTTTATGGTACGAGCATTGATCTTATGGTTCATGTATTAAAACTTTTTTCTTTTTAAATCAAAAGTTTTCTAATTAATTCAATAGTATTTCAGAAATTCAGCACCATAAATTTAAATATTTCAATATTATTATTTTAAATAGAATAAATACTGTTGTTTTAATGGTTTCCTCCTATAATAATAAACGTTGTGTAAAAAAACATAAAAACGAATACAAACATATTCGTTTTGTACGTCATTCTGCGTGTTTACTCAAAATGGTCGCATGTATTTTTTGTAATAATCCACATTATTAAATGCAACATTGGTAAGGACTCAATGTATTTCATGTAAATAATTATATTTATGTATTTATTTATATTTTTATTTATTACAGAAAATAAATAATACATCGAACTTCTATTATGGCAACAAACTCAAAAATACCTGCAGACTCAAGTACTACAATCAATTCTTGGAAACCAAAGCAAACATTAAATGTGTTATAACCTTTTGCAGCAAGAAGTGTCTTTTTATGTGTGTGTTGTAAGTGAATATCAATTTCGACATTTAAATAAAATAATATATAAAATACATTTTTGTTTTAATAAATTATTAGGAAAATGTAGTTTGAATATACCATAAAATTAATAATACGTATCAATTAAATTTGTAAAGGTTTTTCTTATTGTAATTAAAATATCACATTATAAAATTTATGGTACAACCACACATTGTATTAACAGTTTCAATATTACTGAACTAATGGGACGCATGCTATTGACCAATTTTAATGGTATAAATTATTGTTTTTCTATTAAAATACTATCAATTTACCATGATTTTTTTCTGCGTGTATATAAAAAAATGTCTTAAAATAAAATTTCAATTTGAGGTTTTGGCGCGCTTGCTGACTTGGAGGTTCAAACAACCTCATGCTTGCTGAATAGGCGGTTGACACAACTTCATGCTAGGAGGTTGCCACAATCTTATTCTTGCTGACTAGGAGGTTAGTACAATCTCATATCAGCAAATTTCCGCAACCGAATAATTCGGTAGGGCAATTTATTTGGTTGCCGCAACAAATCAGTTTTCTGTGTGCAGTTTTCAATAAATAA